>JAECUM010050663.1:0-11417 GCA_016617855.1 Megalonaias nervosa | reverse complement strand
TATATATATATATAAAATGTTAATTCTTTATCAAATCGATGTCATGAGTTACATTGTAATCGTTTGAACAGTTCTATTTCTGTGCAGTTTAGCCTAACATTATCGGAATTTGATATTACAATATCTGCGTTTCAACAATATTAACATTTACAGAATTTCAGTATCCACTCTTTGATTTGTCTTGTCCTGATATATGGTTCTGTTCAGATATATCGATCATTTCGGTGCCATTCAAATGAACCAATAGTTGATACACTTATTATAGTATTCCGTGAAGCTATCACATGAAAATAATTTGAAGTATGACATAACACGCCGAAGCGTGAGTCTAACAATGCGCCTTTAGTGAAAATCTTGGAGGCGGTCCTAAAATTTGACAAAAATGTTGGACTACAGTACGAGTATGTTAGGTAGAAATTGTAACAGAAAACGCCTGAAGCAACATAATGATGAATCTTTATCTACTTTCAGTGTTATTCCAGAGGCTGGATTAGGTTCCAGAGAAAGAGATTCTTCCTCGTTTTCGCTATTTTGTCAACTTCCAGTTTTATATTAACGTGTTTTTTCCTCTACAACACGGCATATCGAGGGGATGCCAGCAACAAAACTATTTACAACGTACCAGCAATGGCATTTGAAATGTTTGTTGACAAATTTAGAAATAATAAGGTAAAGACCAAAGCAGAAATTTTGATAAATGCCAATTCCTGGATGAAAATGGAGATTCCTCTTTTGACTTTGTTTACGTCTTGGGTACATAGACAAGATAAATATGTCGTCCAGAACAGAACAGTCCAAAACTGGATATATTTGTGGCCACATATTCATCCGGTCCTTTTCACAAATGACACCGAATTGGGCGATATATGTCGTCAGCAAGGGTGGAGCATACTTCCTCTAAAACACACAGCGCTTGAAGGTGTACCTGTTGTTAAATACTTGTATCTCGATGCGATGCGTCATTTCAACTCGACATTCTATGGTTTTGCCAATGCTGACATTCTTTTTAATGATGGACTCGTGAAAACTCTTCTCACAACACGCCAATTTACAGAAGTGTATCGGGATCCAGTTCTCATAACTGGCCTTAGAACCAATTTTGATTACAAGATTCCATGTAATGCCACTGATATGAGAAATATTAGCAAAGTGTCAGCGAAAGGCCAACTAGCCAATCCAATGTCTGCAGATTATTTTATCACAACGAGAGACTATCCATGGGGAAAAATGGAGGAAATTGTGGTCGGTCGGAATCAAATAGACAATTGGATTATTAAGTTTTCTCAGTTGGAGAAGATATTTATAATTAACTCAACACCCACTGTAATAGCTCTTCATCAAACGACAGAGGCTGGAAACTTTGAGAGTGGGTCGAAACCAAATAAGTTTTATAATACTATTCTTATTAAGGAGCTAAGAAACATTAAAATCAATACACAGCAAGCTAGAGTAGGATGTGCTGAGTTTGTGACGAATTTCACGAAATATGGACATATCCAAATAATGAGACAACCTCTTACTAAACAATGTTAAGGATTTCTGATGTAAATATCTATAATTTTGAACATTGTGATTAATATATTTTAACAATATTTATACCTTTAGTCGTTTAGACAAATCACAATCCCCACTTTGATACTCCAGTATCGCCACATGTTTCTAGCGTGTTGCGATGTGGTTGACCTTTAATGAATGGTTTCGGAAAATTTATATTTAAGTTAGTATTCTGTTTAGATCATTATGAAAGTTATTGCCACTTGAATAAGTCAGTTGATTGATGAATATGTGTGTGTAGTCTTGCCAGTATTGTGATAGATGAGGCACAAATCGGAATGTTTTTAATTGCTTCTAATCGTAAAATTTGAACCACGTTTATTTCACATATACAGTTTTGCCAACTGCATCGCCATTTTAACCTATCCTCCGTTTCTTGATCTATGCTTTTTTTTTTCACAGAGCAAAGTGCATCTCGATTTGTTGATTGACTGAAAATCAAGCAAAATATTTTTAAGCGCCAATCAATGCGACACGGCCTTTTAATAGTAACGCGTGACTTATTCTGTTCCTACAAGCCTCTTTAAGGTGCTCTAGGAGAAAGATTAAATACTGTCTGCATTTTTACTAAATACAAACTTATACATAATAGAGATTGAGGTAGGAGACCGGGATACGACAATGGCGGTAGCTACATGTATTTATGACCAATAGGCTTTCATAGACAAATGCAAATATAATATAAACACTAAAATACATTCTCCATTTCATTGTATTTTACCTGGATGCGTGACGTTCAGCATAATAGAGCAAAACATCGATCTGATGGTGTTGAACCCAATATTCACTATATTTCTGCAGTAGAGCGAACTATTCAAATTCAAAAGTTCCTTATTTAGTAAACGTATTTCATCACATGACTACCGTGTTATTTAGAAAACGTATTTCATCACATGACTACCGTGTTATTCACCTTAATATGCACATTCTAACTGAAGATCTCTAAAGGGGACTGATTTAATATTGAATTTATAAAAAAGGGTTTAATAATTTTCAGGTTTTGCGGGTTAAATAAATTTAATATTAAATCAACACCCATTTGAGATTCTGTTTATCACATTGTTCTTTGTTTAGTGGAAGGAGATTTTATAGAAAGAAGAGCGTATGATCTTGACATCTAATTAAATTCTGGCTAAGACGCTTCAATTTTCGATTCTTGAGCGTGAAGAAATAGTTCCATACGTATTTTGAATCAAAATGCTCCATGCGATAACCATTAATATTTACAAATTATAATTCAATTGTCCTTCTAAATCAATGTACCATTTGGCACAGACAACATCATTTTCAACACTGGATCGACATTGAAAATTCCTATGGCATGTCAATAGTTTGTTCAGATCAGGCCGGCTGGAGTAGCTGACGCAACATATACATGACTGTTTACAACGTTTCCACCGAAAAAATGTCGATTCCATTATGGACAACAATGTGCTAAAAGTGCTAATAAAACCATTTCTTACATTGCATACTTGATGTCTTATGTGAATTCATTTTTTAAAGACATCGAGATATAATAATAATAATAATAATAATAATAATAATAATAATAATAATAATAATAATGTGAGAACTATATAATGGTTGATTTAGATTCCACAATAAAATGTTACCTGCTGAATTTTTAGCAATTTTCAATTTGCATCAAACCCGCCTTCCCCCCAAAAGAAAACTAATTTGAAAAACGTTTTTGTACAGTTGTTGCATCATATTGTCACCAGTGATAATTATTTTGAAATTACTATTAGAATACAAAATCAGCAAAGTAATCATAATTGAGAAAGAACAATCTTGTTAAAAATCACTTTATTTTGATTAATTGGCGAAAACCCTCCACATTCTTTTTTTCACGGATTTTCGCCGGTATCTTCCTACGACGAGAGAGAGAGAGAGAGAGAGAGAGAGAGAGAGAGAGAGAGAGAGAGAGAGAGATGGTGATGGTTGAATTGGGAGACTTGCCACAAAGGCATTTATTTATTGCCCATCTCTTTCTTTGTTGGTCGATTAGTCTGCTGCCTTGCCGACCAGTGTGTGAAAATGTTCGGGCATTTTAATTTTAAATAATCTGTTTTTCGAAACTTATTAATAGGTCTAATAAAATATATTTAAAAAATAAACAAAGCATTAAATAGATTACAGTGTGTGCATTCCTCCTAGACAAGAAATGTGCCGTACAATCTCGTCAGGCTATTACAACTTTGTATCACATTTGTATTGTGTATTAAAATCCCATGGAATGTGTACACCTCATCGTTACGAAGACCCAGGTTCGTGTAGGTTACTTGGCGCAAGTTCTATGTTCTTGTTTTTGTTCACTCCACACATTTCCCCATATTTTGTCTCTTATGCATGAGAGAGAGAGAGAGAGAGAGAGAGAGAGAGAGAGAGAGAGAGAGTTAAGACGATTTCGAATAAATTATGTACCATGTTTATTTACTTTAAAACACGAGGATAATTAATATTTTTAGCAGCAGGAAGCATACGTGGAATTTACAGAAGGTACAGAGCAGTTATTTAAACCAATCGTCGAACCAACCAAAAAATCGTTACAGCAACTGAGGCAACACAGAAAACTCTTGAGACATTACCTGCTGATCTTGCTGGCCGTCTTCAACCCCCACCACCACCCCAAGTTAAACCCCCTCCACCACTCGAAGTTCAACCACCCACCCCCACCCCCCCCCAAAAATTAAAACCAGCATGATAGAAACATTTACCGAGGAAGGTATTGCCGCTATCATGGATTAAACCAAAAAAATTCTTTATATTGCCTTGTTTGGCTGGAATGAAAGAGAAAAATATATGAGACATGAACATAGTAAAAATGCATTCTTTTTTGGTTCTAAGCTGATGATCAAAATTTTAAAGACTTTAGCCAGCTAGTAGATGTGTTAGCTGATGGAGTAAATAAAAATTGGAGACAAAGACGAAAAGAAGTGGAGCATCAGCTTGAAAAAGCGAAAGAAAAAAGAAAAAAATCAGGTGCAAAAACAACGACGGGACTAAGAAAATCTGTCAGAGACACTCCAGCAGCGCTCTTCAGATCCGCACGACGAACCATCTGAAAGAGTAACCGGAAGTGGCCTTGCCACTCACGATCGACGTCGTAAAAAACAATCCTCGCAGGCGATTCAAGATAAACTTTGTCCAAATAAAATATCCTCGCTGATGTTGATCGACTGGAAATTCTGATTGGTGGAAGACGAGCTGGCAGTACTTCACACTAAATCTTCAATGAATCAGCTGATATTTGTCAGCGTTTATATACTGGTGGTGTCATGGACAGCAGCGTGTATCGGGCACTGATCGATCAAATTACCGACGATTACTAAAGTGAGTGATCAATTAGATCCGTGATAACAAAATAACATGATTATACACAATGCCCAACGTGGACCTGAAAGCGTCAGGGTGATAAATTCACGATTACCTGTTTACAGCGCAATCTACGGAGATGGGACCCGGCGATATTATTCGGGGTTTATTCAGAAAGTTGGTCCCAAAAGCTATTCCGATTGTAAAACAATTAGGCATGAAAGCCATCGAAGTTGTTCGTGATAAGGGTATTGGCACTGTTCCTGATGTTGCTGTTTAAGCATTCTCGCGATTATAGAGAGACTCGCACGATTAGTACGCAGACCGCAAGCGGTCCAACCACCACCGGTAAAACTGCCTAGCACCGAACTGATGCCAGAAAGTGACAGCAAGATAACAAATCAAGCGGCAAATGAGCGGTTGAAAGAATTAGCTGGCGGGCTATCTCTGACAAAACAAGCCGCAGACGAGATCGGAAAAAATATAACCACAAACCTAATAACGGGTAGTGGTCTGGCACGTCGTAGTCGGCGATGTTGATTGGTATTAGAACATTGTTTTAGACAACAATGAATTATAATAAAACGTTCAAGCGTGTATCTGATCCCACATTTGACATGGACCAGCAGACCTTGAATAATCATCGGAATATCTTGCAAGACGGAATATCATCGTTGCAACGTCGACGTCATTGTGACATACTTCGATTTGTCTACAGTCAATCATGTACTAGGCACTTTTAAATAACGGAATAACACCATTATTAACGAACCCACATTTGTCATCTGCAGCGTATGGATTATTGTTATCTCTTAAGAGTCACCCCTGAACTTCAACGAATGCCTCAGCGGGTAGAAATTACCTGGATGTATCTTGGACTTGTAGTTCGATACGTCCACGCTGATTTGGTTGTCGTGCACCAGTACTCAAGGACGAGTAAGAGCATGATTATCAGTATGTTTTCATGCGTGATCAGTTACCGGAAAAACGAAACCAACTTTTAACTGGTAGCATTAATCTCGATGGATGTATTGGGTCCAGGTAATCATTTGGTTGCATACGTGGTTGACCCACGTAGCGTTGTTTACTTCGATTTGTACGGACTGGCACCACTGACGAAATTTTAAAATGTGTCAGAGGGCTGTAAAGCACTCCAGTCTGGTATTCAACATTACCAACCCAGACAATAACTGATCCACTAATATGCGGTCCAGAAGTACTTGCCGTACTTGGCACCGTGTCAAGGTCATCAGCGCCTCCGCATATAATCGTGCACGAATACATCTTACGTCGTTTAAAACAGGTTAATGGTTTATAATGGTAGATATTTACGGAAGATATGCTAAAGGCATGCCCCAGGAAGACATTGATCTGTCGGCGTATGCAACATGAGATGAACTTGCCGATCTTTTGAGTCTCGCGGGATTGATCGGATGAGGTTGATGTTTTTCAGGAACAGCATGGGCGGTTAAAGACGAGCAATATCAAATGGGTCGATATTATCCTGTGAATCCCAGGTGCGACCAACAATAACATTTTGATATTTGCCTTCGACGGAAAAATCAAAGACTCAGGCGTATCACTCACAATTATCCACAGTGACCTCGGTAGACGTGTTGCTAAAGCCGGCGGTACAATGACTGGTGAACTCAACATGGGCGGGAATAGTATTGCTAATTTGAAAGAACCAGGATCGGACGATGACGCTGCAACGAAGAAATACGTGGACAAAAACGATGTCGCGATAAGGACCTCGTTAACAACAACCCATGAAGGATATGCCATATTCAAAGCTGAATATAATAATCAAATAACGGATTCTTTGGAGTTCCATATTTTGTCGACATTAGTCTCACTGAAATTCGCACACGACTCGATGACATCGCCGAAAAAATCAAAGCGATTCAAGATCATGTTGTTCATAATACTACGCTCATCAACGCGGTATACACAGTAGCATCTGGATCAGCAACGTTGGTCACAACAAAACAACTCCATCAAACATACCGCTGAGGTCACTGGGGTGTACAGGCTCTCCGTGTTTAACGTCGCTAAATTTAGGATAATTCACCACATACCTATGGCGTTATTCCACCGATAGATTTCCAGGAACCGTGTCAGTCGTGTTAAATCAAAATGATGAGAAAACATTCATACTGAACTAGCAGATAAAGTCTTAACCCCAACGACGTATTGATGGTGTCTGGAATTCATAGCAAAAACACCGCATTTGGTAACTTAGCACCATTATATAACGCGACAATGAATCCCACACAGTCTTTTTGGTATAATCAAGCGTGTACGTGGAAGGAATCGCTGGAAGAAATCATCGACGAGCACATGACAAAACAAAAAAAAAAAAAAAAATTGCAGACGAATCATCATCATTGACAATATTGTATACGCGGTTTCCTCGCTGGTCGCTGTCACAACGTCATTAATCGGCACGTTATCAGCCACGCACGTGATATCGCCCGTGGTTGGAATTGGTGTCGCTGTCGTTGTCGGTGTTGCTGTATCGTCAATATTATCGCGAAAAAGATATCTTCATGTGCCAGCAAGAAATTACATGAGCGCGCATCAGTAACGTACGCGGCAATGTAAGCGTGAATAAATATATCATCGATACTGTCAGCGGGGTTAAACGACGGTGCAATATCAGACAATGAATTTTCTGCGATCAGGGACATTTATTATCGGTAGCACAAGAACTCAAACAGACCGTTGACACGCGTAGGGCAACTCCACACTTTGAATCGGCCGTACAGATAATAATGACCGCAGAAATAACCACAAGACTGGAACAGATCATCGCAAACACAACACCGCCGACGACCACAATGATATCAGTAACGTCAACACGGCCGGAATTTGACAGTGTTTTTCCGACTCCGATGAAGGCGCCGAATGGTCGGTCACTTGAGATAGCATTGGCACAATTACGACTTTATTATAGTTGGCCAAACATCAGAGAAAAATCACTTGGTGGATTAGACGCCAACAATTCGCTGGTATTCTCGCAAAACCACAGCGCTGCAAAGGCCCGTCAGGGGAAGCCGTCAGCGTACCAACATGATCATATCAAATCGAACAAATAAATGATGAACTTCAGCGTAGAATTAAATCTATAACAGGGAAAGTGTCAAAGATCGCTTTCAAAGTACACGAGCCAATACTAAGTGCCGCCAGTGAAATATCAACGCCTAATTACGCTGTCGACATTTATAAGTCGTCGATCAGAACCGTGCTGGTATGGCCGCTAGAAGCGCCAGTTAATGTTGGACCACCACCACACAACAATCTGATTATTTATCAGACAAACAAGTATACACGAAAGGTCTGGTGGATGCAGATTATAGAACAACTTTGCAATGGTATATTAACGTAGACCCTCCCTACCGGAAAATAGAGAAAGAAACAGATGGTGAAGAATACGTGGTATGGTTCTATGATTTTTTTTTTCTGGGGGATTTAAAACTTCCTAGAGTGGTGCACAGATTAAATAACCCTACTCTGACATTAGTCGATGTATTAGCGGAGGAATGTAGAATTAAGCAAAGAAATCTAAGGGATCTAATGGAGAAATATGTACTGGAATTTCCAAATGATGATCTTAAACATAAAATCGTCATGTTAGTGCAGCATCTGAATCAGGTGAAATCTGACGCAAAACTCGTTCAATCATCCATAATGGACACAGTAATTCACAAGGGTGATATGATCGGTGTAAACGACGTAAAATACAAAACCGCATTTTTTAATCATTTTAAGATCACAGAAGACCAGCTGCCTACATTCAAACTACCTGGGTTGAACATTAATAAAATGCGGGAGGGTCTCGATTACATAATTTACGAAGATTTTCCGAAGATTTATGCCGCATGGGAGAAAATAAGAGGCCCTCCAAATATTCCTCGACATAACAACGATCCAATAGGTGATGGTCGTCATGTATCGTCTGGCATTGTCAATATCACATTGACGATTTCCGTAAATCTAATCTGTAACGCAGTCGACGGTAGCTATACCGCGTCTGGGCAAGCATCCCAAGGGCAGGCCCAGCAGAGATATGTTTTTATAGCTTTTCTCCAAATGTCCCGCAGGGTCATTTCATTGTGTCAGTACCCACTAATCCTGTTTATTTACGATGTCATAAACCGTCGCTGTCACGAATACGTTTTCGTCTAACCGACCAATACGGTTGTCTATTGGACACGCGTAGGGCAGAATTCACTATAGGTTTGTATGTGTGACAGACCCTGAACTGCCCACGAGCAAAGCTTCGCTCGGCCAATGGCAAAGAGGAAACATTTTTTGTCGTTAATTTGTTTTTCTATCTCAATTTTTTTTTTGGGGGGGGGGTACCTCTAACGTTGCTATTCTATGGCTTCCTTGGGGGATTCGGATTCGGGAATCCTAACGAATTCCAACACAAGTTTCTTTAGCTGTCTTGCACGCCCACTTACAGCCACACGAGTTTCATATTGTCGAGACAAATCTGATCGTGTGTACTCAATAGCGTTTGCCAGTGGAACAAATTTAGCTATCTCATGCTGTTCCTGTAAACCCGCCAGTTACGATCCGATTTCGCGTTGCAGTAATTTGATAAATCTATACTCTGCCGCTAGTATGTCTGCCTCGTGAAAATATTCTGGCTGGATTTGTATGTTTGTCAAGCATGACATCATCGTAAACCACCAGATTGTTGATATCCCCAGCGGACGGCGCATCATCAATGTCAGCGATAAATTCAATAACGTCCTTGTTTCCCAGACTCGGCGCCGATTCAGTGAATTCGTCTAGAACATAATAGCATCGTTGGTCATGTGCGGATTTTGCCACTAAATAAATTGTGTCCCATTTAAGCCACCTCATTATCAGGTTGAGCAACAACTGAGTTTTACCAGAACCGGACGGACCAATTATAGCTCGAATGGAATATGAAACACTGGATGATGCTTGACCGGTGCTTGCTCGCGTGACACTGAAAAGTCTATCACGTTCATATTGTACAAATATAGTATTATCTATAATCATGAGTTTATATTGCGTTCGTTTCAAGACGGTCACGGATACAACTGGGTTGAACTCAGTAACGACGAGGGATAACATTCGAGCACTTACAGGCAAGTGTGTAAAATGCGGCATGAAAAAATATAAGCTTGTGAAAGCCGATACAGTCATTGGCGGTGATATTGCTGAGATACTCGGAAAATTACCAGGAATGCCATGGGCTAAATACCCAGAGGAAAAACATCTTCCGGGATATAATTATTGTGGTTCTGGAACCCGACTTGACATTAGACTCGACGAAAAAGATCATCCAAAACCAGACGAAATTCCGGTAAATGAGATTAATCAAGCATGCCATACTCATGATGTTCCATACAAAAACAAAGATCAGCAACAACGACATATCGCGGACGTCAAGTTGATTCACACGCTAAAGTCGATAAAAAATAAAAACATACGAGAATCACTCGCGAACTGATTGATAAGATCGGCGAAGAAAGGTAAAGTGTTAGTGGCTGGTAATTAAACGCCGAAAATCACATAATGAAATCGATTTATTATAGTCCAAGATGATATTGGAGAGGCTCAGCAGCGATTAGCAAACTAGCTGATGCCGTAGGGGTCATGCGTGCTGTTGCCGCAGCGTGGTTGTCACGACAGGCCATATAGCCAATATATCTGCCACGGCCCAAAAATGATTCCGCATGGACAGTTTGATGCCAGCTCACCCAACGTATGACGTCGTTGGCACATCACGTAAATGGCGTACATACAAATGCACGCTGACGGTCATCGACGTTGCAAGCAGGTACAAAAAAAACGAAGCCTCTATCGACTGAAACAGCGACTGAAGTTTCAACTGACGTCAAGATTATCTCGAGAGATATTCATCTGCTGCAAAATAATGTTATATTAGAGAAGGAAAACATTTATAGATGGAGCAAACTGAAAAAAATATTGATCTCGATGAATTTGTGAGGCATCCGATATACGATATATTCGAAGCGAACCGAGCCGGTGTTATACGAAACTGCTGATTGAAAAAACCTCTTGGAAATGTCGGTAACATGGGCTACCTCATGATCGCTATTGGAAATCCAGAAAAAAAAATTAAAAAAATTAATACTCACATAGATTTGTTTATGAGTGCATCAGTGGGGGCGATAGATGATTGTTTTGTTATCGATCACATCAACTCAAATAGAGCAGATAATAGACTAGACAATTTAAAAGCAATCACACCAAACAAGAATAGCAAACGTAAAAAATCCGTCAAACACAAATATACACAAAGGTCAATTAAATCTATTAATCTCGATACAGGCGAAATAATGGAACTTAAATCAATAGCAGCTGCCGGAAAATATTTTCATGCTCATCAAAATTCAGTACAGCTTGTCGCAAAATGTGCAACTAACTCAGCTTATTCAAAGCCGTTCAACCAAAAAATAAAATTCTCTTATATCAAGGTAGCGTAATTCTTTTTCAGCCGCAGCGAAATGCCAGAATTACAATTAGACACGAAATTTAGTCAC
>JAECUM010050658.1:0-23079 GCA_016617855.1 Megalonaias nervosa | reverse complement strand
TGTCAGTGACTGAACTTACATGACCTATTGCTGTGTGTCACTTACATGACCTATTGCTGTGTGTCACTTACATGACCTATTGCTGTGTGTCACTCATACAGTATTTTATACCTGTAATACTCTACAACAAACGTTGCACATTTTTATGGGAAAGAAAACCCCTGATTAAATATGGCAATAAGCGTTTTTAAGAAGCAATTTTCACTTGCATCTCAATCGTGTTTGAAAACGATGGAAACATCTTTCGTTGGTCAGTGTAAATATTAAACCGAAATTAGGTCACAATCGAAAATTGTCTGCTACCGAAATAGACTGCAAGTTTGCCAAGGCCATACAACAAAAGCAGAAATAAACAAAATAATGGACGAGTATCTTTACGAGTAAACTCATTCGCTTCTCGTGTCAATACAAGGTTCCCAGTTCACTCGTGAAATATTTCAGTACATCTACTCAGGAAATGTAACTAGCCTGTGTGTGTCAGACATCGGGATATTGTCTTTTTATGACATCTCAATGTACTCTATAAAATACACGCACATGTATAGAAATAGAGATGTGGTACAATAATTTTAATCTGTGATTTACCAGTGGAAAATAAGGAAAATATCATCAATTGTGACCAATGTATTAATCAATGCCGACACTGTATACAGGCAGTGGTTTGTTTAATATAGCGTATCCCAGCTGTAAAAAATGATGATATTTTAGTAAGGATTTGGCTCAAACTTTCAAGCGACAATACAAATACAGTGGCTGAATAAGTTTTAAAATGGCGCAATAGGTTGTAATATGCATGAATATGCATACAACAAACTGTTTTGAATTTAATCAATATGGAAATTGTACGTAATTGTAATTTACGCTTTCAAGTTGTAATGTGTACAAAAGCGAGACTTGAACGATTGTTGCATTTTCACTGCGAAGTCACTTGGCTGTGTTGCGTTTTCTTTCGTTGCCATGCAGAGTATTACACTTCACGACCCAGGTTTCAGTTTCCATTATCATGCTTAATAATGATGACCCCTCATGACTTTCTGTACCACTAATTTCATTCAGCGAATGTTTTTTGCAGCTTCATGTTTTGTATTTTAATTGACTTATGCCTGCCATACACTAATTTTAAATTATATGTGATCTGGGAGAATTTTAGGCAATTTATGTAATTTATATCTTTTCTATAATAATAAATGCACATACACATGGTCATATTCTTCTTTTACTCATTAATTACATAATATGACAAGGCTAGTAATATATTTCAGTATTAAATTTAAGAGAGTTAACTGTTGATAGCAAAAATGGTTACTATTGATTGGACAGCATTTATTTTAATATTTTTTCTCATTTTCTTAAATAAAACTTAAACACTTAAATGTTTCGGGAAATGCACCATTACTATATTGGCGCACATGAAATTGCAATATAATTTAATATTCACTAAGTTAATCTTTGACAAGCACAACTATGTGCATTGTTTATTTTTGCATTGAAGTACTATTCCTAGGTCTGTCAAGTAAAACAAGGGTGCATATAGGACTCACGGTACTAATTATATAGAAAAATGGCAATCAATCTGGAAATGGATGTAGATAAAAAAAAAAAGGGTATGTATGGGTTTGGATGGCCATGATTGATTGACAATGAAAGATATATTTTTGTCAAAAGAAACTTTTGAGAGCTTATTCTAGTTGTAACTGAAACAAATAGAGATATTGTTTTGCTGATTTAATTTCAGTCCTTGAACTTAAATTTGGAACACTCATTACTGAAATTAGCACCTGACTGTTTGGTGCGGAATTGAAAGCATATGTTTCAAACGCACATAGATCCAGAAAATGCCCCGGATCAAATAGTTTCCTCTGCATAAAAGCTGTCATCCAGGATGCGTCTATACTGATAAATATAGGTTTGATCATGAACACTCACAATTTTAAAGTTATTGAATTTTTAATATCATGGTATTTGCATACGTTTACTATGGGAACTGAATTAGTAACGTGAGTCCTACATGTCTGCTGCATGAAGCCCCAATGCTAGAACTTACATAAATTGCCACACTGAAGACATCGTAGCAATATGAATAAATTTCCTAAAAGCTAAGTTAAAAATCCAAATCACACTCACACGCAAGTAATAAAACGGAATTATCTTATTTTGAGCAATATCTAGCTTGGAATCCGAATAAACGTGACAATGCTTAAACTTCAGTCAATGGTAATAATCCTGGATTTCCAGACTACTTTATTGTCGTACTTCATTTTAAATATTGTTACTATAGTCTAGACTGTGGCTGCGTCTACAAGCCAGTCTATGTTTCCCATTAAAAAGAGGATACTCTGGCCTACTTTTCATGGTTGGATCAAGAATACAACAATTAAAAATGGTCTGGACACTCACACAGACACACACACACGCACGCGCGCGCGCACGCACACACACTTTAGAATTATTAGCTCTTATGTTGAGGCCAGTAAAGTAGATATTGTAAATACTTATCAGGACAAAGAGTCCGACTCCAACCGATATCGTCAGGCACAGTCCAATGGATCCTGAAATACTAACACGTTCTTTGGTGACACAAAAATCCCGAAACCTGGTATAAACAAAGATCGTTATCAGTCTAATGCTTTCATTTATCACATAAGAAGGTGGTTAATATGTTTAAGATATTATTGCTACAGACAATGCATCTTATGGAAACATCAATTCGAGGATCATTTGAGTTAGACTCTTGCTACGACAAAAGTCATGCATCCGATTTAAAATAAACGTTTGTGTGCTTTTCATCGCAAAATCGTTGATATCAGCACAAATATAATAAAGACTTTGAGAAGTAACTGATGTTATGCTGATGATGCGCAGAGACAAACAGTATTAAGTCAAAAAGCTATTCAACCTTTTAATATGAAGAGAGAAATACTACTTTGTAAGATGGATTCTTGCGAGTCGCCGTATTAAAGTACATGACACGGTGATATCAAACCACTTAGATCACAATTATTATTTTAGCATCAATACCCACGAATTCATTCCATATCCATTTTTAGAGCATTTTGCACTCTTCCTCTGGTGGCGATCCTTTGCTTAGATTTAAGCATACTTGTTATTGGTTTTAAGGAAAGTGTTTCTCGTTATTATATGAGCATTATGGCGTGTGTGTGTGTGTGTGTGTGTGTGTGTTTTACGACAGTGCACAGTGAGTATTCTGTCATTGATGCGTGCTCCGAAGTGTACCTATAACATATTATTTTGTTTACAGTTTATCCTCTCAAAACATGTCAGTTGACCTATTGCAAGAACTTCGCCGGTCATTGAAAATACGTTAGATTAAGTTATGGTGTATTATGATTTGAACACATTGTAATGTTCTGTACCAACAAACAAATGCAGGAACTGTAAAGGGAAAGTAATTTTAACCATAATCATGTTAGAGTGTTTCTCGCAAAGCTTTAAACTGAAATGGCATATTAAAATTTACGATAAAAACTTGCAAATTCGATACTACAAATATGACTCTAATGCACAATAAAGAATTAAAATCGTTTAATTATTTCTGATAGTCTGAACTGGGTTGATGTTACATACTATCAACATGTGTACCTCACTACACCATACAAACGTTAAAAAAGCTGGATATTTTTCAAATTCTTCCAGAGACAAAATCTTTGAAGGCCACGATGATGCCTTTATTCTAAAAGCAAGTGAAGACATTTTGCTTGTATATATAATGATTGTCGGTCATTTACACAGTTTATTATGAGTATAAGCAATTAATTTTGTGCTTATGATGGTGTGATATGTAAGTTACGCACATCTTCAAAAATGGCCTACATTAATTATTTATTAACAGAGTTATATAGTACTTAATGAGGGGACGGAGATGGAAACTCTATAGTAGACCCTACGTAGGTTGTCTACTAAACCATTTTAAATTGTCATCATAAATGTTCGAATAAATATTTAGAATTAACTGTGTCTAACTGATCTTAACATCGTTAATTGTCCCACGTGATCAGCTGTCCTTTCTTGTTCCGAATTTTATATTTAGTAAATGATACAGGATCTACCTATGTTTGATCTGTCAAGCACATAATTGGCTTCATACACTCGTATTTTCCAAAAATAGCATTTCCGTTATGAATTAGCTTTCATATAATAGTAGCTTTAAAAGCAGTACTTTGTCTGTCAGTATTCCTATATACTGTGTAGTACTAATTGTTGCCAAGAATGATCAAACCTCACCCACCACACATTGCTTTAAACTGTATGGTGGCTAGTGTAGCTTACTAGTTATTTAGCCTGCAAATGGCTGAACATACTCTGGCAAACATACTTCTGGAAACCTTATACGTTTTGGAGATGAATGGTCACTATAGCACATTTTCATTGCTCCAAATATTTGAGGATGACTATGTCAAGTTTTATATTTTTCATGTGCACACTTGATATCATTTGGATATATCGTTATCTAGCACTTCCTCACTTCGTTTTAATACATTTCAGTGATCTATGAGATTAAAGATATATACTCTTTTCAGGTCTGGCTTGGTATCTAGTACAAGGTCGAAGAGTTGGATTAATCTGGATGTTATCTCGCACGCAGATATTGATACCATGGCCTCATTAGAACGTGTCCAATGTACCAGGCAAAATTCACCAGGATTAGTTCAAACTACCACACTGATATACAGTACCTCAAAGGATGGTTTACGTCTTGACAGAGATGAAACACACCGGTCAGCAAGGTAGAGTCACCCTGGAGATTTATTTTCCTATTATGCGTCACCTTTTATGGTTACTGATGTTGAAACGCTTTGCAGCTTTGTTATTAAACATGTTACTTGTCACATCATACTAACAACTTACTGAGTACCTAACACAATAAATCTGGGACTAGCTTTATTCATTGTTTCTTTAGTGTGTACACTATATACTTAAATTTATCACTGCTTTTCTATTCCAACTGTGCTTTATCGATAGAAATTATCTTGTCTTATAATTAGGTTTTTACTGCATTGATAAAATCGTATCATTAAGAAAGATACAACAATGTAGTTTTCGTCGTATCAAAAGCATTTGGTCTAAAACTTGCACCTTGATGAACCCAGCAGTACGAGCTGCGTATCAAGCTGCATCCAAAATATTCCATCCCACGACACGTAAACATCAAGATTGGTTCGATGAGAACAAAACTGTCATACAGAGAATACAGAATGGAAGCATCGGATTCAAAATGTCTGTTTAGAAGACAGCATTTCGTCATCTAAGAAGGCAGCTTTTAACAACGTTGAAAGGACTGTCGAATGCAAACTCGGAGAGTTGCAAGTCTCATGGGTGAGCAACAAGGCAGACGAGTTTGAGTCCAAAGCAGACAGAAATTACATGAAGAACTTATACGATACTTTGATGACAATCTACTGACCACAGTTATCAGAAACATCTCCAATACTGAGTGCTAACACCACAAAACTGAATTACCAAGGCTGTCTAAATTTCTTTATCAACACAGCAAGAACAATGCATAGCACAACAATACAAACTGTTGCGATTTCGAATCCTCAACATCTCAATACAACAACCTTTGATGGATCCCATCTGATTTTCATAAATAATATCTGGTGTGAGCTCAAAATATATCTACTGTTGCTTAATACGCTATTTTATAGCCTGTATTATACCCTCCACTGGTCCCTAACAAAATAGATTCATAAGATCCTTATTTTATGCTCTTACCTATAACGATGCCGATGACGAAAGATGCTGCTCCTATAAGACTTATACGCTTCTTCAAGAGAAGATCGGATTTGTCATTTTCCTCAGTTCCTATTTTTCTTTCATCACCTCTTTCTTGCTTAGGCTCCTCCATGCTCAGTTAAAATTTCACCTTGACGCCATAAAGTAACTAAACCTAGAAATCGTTATCCACTTGTCAATGTGTGAGTTTGCTCTCTATAGCCAAAAGCTGCATGTGTCGTCTTGCTTTTAAATTTTCATTTACGGACCAGACAGTGTAATTAGGAACATGACTATGCATATAAAAATAAGTAGTTATTATGCTTATCTGGGTGAAGGTTCAACAGAGAATATCCAGTTTTTCAATATTCCATATCACAAGTACTATATTGATAGGAGGACATGGAGAACATGCATGTTTTTATAAGAGCACAGCCGCTTTTTCCTCATAATATTTGAGCCTTGACAATAATCATTTTCCTCAAGAGAATTATGACGCTTCCCATGAGCTCACGTCAGAAACCACTGAATTTTGTCTGCTCATTCTGTTATCGATGATAGCGTTTGGGCTTTTATGAAACCATGCAACTGAGCACAGTAATGTCCTTTTAGAGATGTCTAAAATTTTGTTTTGACAAAAATGACGGCAGATGATGACATATAATGATTTTAGACAAAAATGATTGACAGTTGCACATGTTACGTCCTTTATCTTAAAGGACACAAGATGTACATCCCCTGCATGACCACCAGAGTTACTTCCTTGTTTGCTCACAAGAATTACCTCTGCCCATATTCCATTTTAAGCCACAAGATAAGCAAATCTGATGGCGCAGTATGGAGAGAGAGAGAGAGAGAGAGAGAGAGAGAGAGAGAGAGAGAGAGAGAGAGAGAGAGAGAGAGAGAGAGAGAGAGAGAGAGAGTCTCTGAATTATTAACTGTTAGCTGTTGAAAGGTATGTAGAATCACAAGGATGGCCACTCCGTCTTGGTATCCGAGCTGGGATAAAACCTGGATTCTCTAACAGTTGTGGGTACGGCCTAACTTCAGAAGTTAACAAAGCCGCAAAGGTCGCAGGAAGTTGAAAAGGTTATGAGTCAGCAAGCCAGCGACTCCTCTCACACTAGCATTATGTTCCATCGCTCCTAACGAACTTAAATATTTAGCAGGGCGAGTATGTGGCACGAGCAATGAGCACTTGCAAAAAACAATGATTTTTTTCTTCGCGTCACATAATGGCCGACTTCTCATAAGCTACTTGCGAAACGTTAGCATATTTATGTTGCTTATGTTAGCGTTTACAAATCAAATGTGCAAGTCGATATAGAAAATACTTATATTTCATGGCGTGCAAAGAACATATTGTTTTCTATCTATGCAAATGTAAGTTAGAGCGGAGAAGTCAGACACATCTTGCGCCATAAAATTGTAAACAAGAATCCAGAGAACAAGGGCTATATTCTGAGTGTTCATCTTTCTTGCATTACATTCAACAGTTATGTTCAAAATGTTAAATGGCAGTAGTTTGTGCGGTCATATAATGGACGTTTCATTCTAGCCAGCAAAGACCAGCCCCTTCAGTACGAACCTCATGCTTGTGTGTGTGTGTGTCAGAGAGATGTTGCAGATAATGATCTCTTCTTTGGTCCACATTGCTATACAACCTTTCTCAAACGTTTTCTTGCTTCTGTTAAGTCTAACTCAGTCGCTGTTAGGTATATTTGAATTGTGTGACATACCTTTGTAAATAACTGATGGTAGAAGTTTCGCCTACCTGACTAAAGTCTTTTTTTATGAACAACGTGTTACATAGCTAATATTTATCTACGATTGTAGATTATAAATTAAGATAATTATCACTTGTAAGTAAAGATAATTGCATGGCCTTTTCGACCTTGCAAGTTTCTAGAAGTGATCTTGTTTATTAATTCGATGGGAAAATGACCCTCATCATGGCTTTTTTTTAATTGTGTCTTAGTTTTTAGTTATTTATAGAAAAGTAGTAATGCACACAATAACTTATTCCACATCTCAAAATCAGTCTTAGTGGACGCAGTTTAAGTTGTGATTCAGTTAATATTTGAGAGAATTTATTTATTGAAAACATTCTTTGAAATTACAAAGTGCTCATTAAACATTTCAGACTCAATCAATATTTTTGGATTATTGTGAATTTATTCAAGGACGTTTTGGAGTGTATGATCGTGATACAACAAGACTGTTAGCACATCTAATATTGGTACATCAGCACTTTCAAGTTTGGAATTCATTCGGAACACCTCTGGAATTCATTCGGAATCCCCTGTACCTTTGGACTTGTGATATAACTTTAAGAACTTTTTCTTATTTAATTCACAACACCGAAAGTTCTTTTCAAATTTTCACTTTGTGTTTTAGCTAATAAATTATTTGTTGAATTATACTAAGCTTGTTGGTTTTCCCTCTTTTCTGTTATTTAGTTTAACACAATATAGTCGTAACAGTCGCCAACATTATACATTCCTTAGAAGAATAATTTATCGGCTTATGGACTGTTGTCCTCAAGCCTCTACCCAGAGCTTTGCTGGTCTACGTCACAAAGATGCGAAGATGCAAACACGTGTCTGATAGTAGAGCTTGCTTTTTTCGTGGTAAATTCATCGCCTGCTTCCTGCAGACCAATATTTAGCAGGTAGTTAACACCGTTGTCTCCTCCGGAATAGTTTTTCATGTCTATGAAATCTGCAGACCAAATGTCATCAACACCATTAGCAATAACTAAAGGAAAACAAGCTTCCTGCCAGCCTACGTAATTCTTCTGTAAGCACGTCGTCTATATTCGTTTGGCCGATGTCTTTCTTTTATTGGCTCTCATTAGGTTTGATAGTTGTGCTGACCATTGGTTTATTTGATCTGCTGATATTTAGTTTGCTGACATTTAAGTCTTTTGACATTTGCGCTGCTAACTTTATGTCTGCCAGTGTTATCTTTGTTCCAACGTCAGACCTATATTTCAATTCGATAGCGCCCATGGCAAATGCTTTGTCTAACATAGGCTCCCAGAACATGACCGCTAAGCAGTCGCTGTCAGATCTTCATGTATAACAGTAGAGATCTGATTTTAACTAGATTGATATCTAGGATAACTACAGGCTACTCAGGACAGCAACTGTCAACCATGGCTTTGACAAACCTGGATTTTTTCTTGCCGCACACAGAACATATTGCTCTCTCCAAGAAACGGTGGTTCGTGGTCTTAGACAAGTTTCCTCAAGACTATCTGTATTCCTCTTGCATAATAAGCATCATGATGGTGTCATTACACTCCATTTTAAACAAATAGTATGATCACAGGACCTGATTACTTGAAAAGTTTACCCAAGACTAACTTTATCGTTACCCAAAGCTGGTAGCACTGTGAATTAAAAAAAAAATGTCAAAGGTTTTTATTCCTTGGCAGCTTGGCTTAATAAAGTAAAAGCAAAAAAGGCCGCCTACTGAATTTGTGATGAGTTATAAATAAAAGATTTTTTGTCGCCTGATATATATATATATATATATATATATATATATATATATATATATATATATATATATATATATATATATATATATATATATAAGTGAAATATTGTATCTGGCGTGTTCACTATGGCGTCCAAAATGTGTTACAGAGATGCTAAATTACTTTTCTATGTTGATAGCTCTTAATTTCTTTTGGCAGCGTATATTGGGAAAATACACAGCAAAATGATTGTACGTCACCGATCGCTTTCTCAGTGTCATAGTTATTAACAAGTATCCGACCGCGTCAACCTTGCTATGTTGTCTTTCATGTGCTGTTTTACTTTTGCGCCTGTCCGTGTTGTCCTTGGCGCAGATGATTGTTTCCAAGTCGGATTGACATGTTTGATTTATTTTTTGGATGTCTTGATTGACTGCTTCGGCGTTAAAGTAACGCTTAGTGAGATTAACACATTATATGATATATTTGACAAAATTAATGAAATCGGATCACATTATACAATCAGTCATTTTTCCGCTCAGAGCATCGAGAGTTAGAAATCTGTATGTAATGAGAGCAGCATAAACATGGTAATTTGCTGCCACAACCGAATCTATGGTTAACTTCACTTCAATATAGGTCATAGAATATTTTGTTCTTTCCCTGTTTTGAAATATCAAAATGAAATATTGGATATAGGTTGACTAATTCTTCCAAAGATATTTGAGTTCCTGTATGGACGATATATATTGCAGAACTTCTTGAAGCATAAAGTACGCTAGCAAATAACTTTTATTTAAAATTACATTAGAGTTAACGCTCATATTATCTGCTATTGACTGACAGCAATGCGAGTCAAGCCCATTTTGTCAAATACCTGACAGTTTAAATCATGACCTGCATCTCGAGCGTCAAATTGAAATGCTACAAAAACATGTCGTGACAACGCGCTACCAGGCAATCTAGCTATTATCCAGGTCACGGAATACTGCTCTGGCAGAATGTTACGCTCAAAATAATGTATTTTGCTAAATGGAGAAAGCAGATTGTCTAATTCTAGCTCGTGATAAAAAAAAGGACTGTGTCTTTAGGATCCAGAGAGATAGCTTACTAAAAATAAATTGTCTGTCGTCCTCGCCATTTGAACTGTGAACATAAGTGATAGGAACAGCTCAGTCCAAAACCAGCATATGCTATTCTTTGCGGAATAAAGTATCTATAATATGGCAAAATCCAAAAATGGAACTCAGAGGAAACATCATGCAGACATAAAAATGGCCATCAGTAAGAGCGTGTCTTATAGCAAAGCCAACATTATAATTACGTATTCTTAAGCTATTCATTGCTATTTTGATCGTATCACCAATTCCGGCTGCTGTATTAAAGGCGGCTCATTAGATAAGTTCACGTTGTTCCCCGACTGGCCTGTAATATACATAACGACTTCTGGTGTAGTGTATACATTAGTCAATAAATAGTATATCATCGTCGTAGGTATTGCTGTCATTAGGGAACCAGTTGACGCATTGGGACTAAAACTATACACAGCGTTGTTGTGGCCGTCTTGTGCATCGTATGATCCTTCAGTTGCAGAACAATTTATTGATAAGCTGTTTACTTCGCTTACATTGATTGGCGCAGGCTGTTATTGATTGTACACTCGATTTGGTAGACATTCTTTGAGTGTTATTCTTGCCTTTAGTGTAGAATGATTCGGTTCAATGGCATATTGTTTGCAACTTTACATCGCTCTGTCACCATTCTCTTTATTTAATCTGTCTTGTAAACAGTATTATGGGCGCCAGGAATTATAGTTAGCAGGGTTCATGCGTCTTGAGCTGAGATAAAATACCTGGATATATTGTTTCTAAAATGTTATGAAATGAACTCCGACTCTAAGCAAAAATCACTGCATTTTCATAGCGCGTGTCCATCGATAATACTAGATGCGGACTGTATGGAACCGTAAAATTACTTCTGTTGCCCTGTGGAAGTTTTATACGGTCTATACTGAAAAGAAGAGTTTTGGACATGGCTATATTTAAATTTAGTACAAACCATTGTATTCGGGACTACTAAGTTGATTTTGCTGAAGTCAGTGATGTAGTATTTCAGTGATTTTGTTTGTAGCTTCTAGCTTTCTTTGACAATATCTGATGCTGGTACCAATCAGAGACTTAGACTTCAACCGAGCAATATTTTTTCTCTAGCTCTAACCTGACATTGTTACCTCTGTCGACAACTAATCTCATGTCTCTCTTATATGTTCCAGAATGTTTACTAAAGAATAGGTTTGGAAGATCCTTTCAAAATGTTTAAAAATCGTCATGTCTTTTTTTTTATAACGACTGCGCTTGTGCCATCTTATCAGCCCATGCAGCATGTTATGAACGCGCTCTTTGAATCCTTCATCAGAAATATCTCTGACCCAATAAGAAACTAGTTTCTCACCTGGCCCTGCTTCTTCAGCTGACACATCTGTCAGCTGCAGTGGCTTCCGAGTTTTGCTCTGTTAAATTTTGGAGCTCTTTATGCTGATGCGTTGAAATCAGCACACGTGTTTCTCTGATTGGTTACCCTCAGCAACTTTGCTAAGGTGGCATCCGTAGCTTTCACGTCCTACATTTGTATATCTTAGTTTTATCGTGTGCAGATGCTACCTCAGCTACTGCTGATGTTATTGGCGTAAGTAATTCTTCTACGACGTAAGTAACTTTTCTGCTGGAATACTTGCTCGCCATTTTTTAATTTGAATTCGCTGATCTCCACATTTTCCATCCCCTTCTCGGAAAATATTTATCTGAGAAGAAACCATTATCATATAATTGATGTTTTTAGTTCAGCACACCAGGCAGAAGTCGATATTCTTTCATTGGAAGCGGAATTACACAGTATTGATCCTTATCACTCCTTCTACTATAATGACCAGTGTAATTTTGCAATTGCGCTGAGCTAATCGAATGACTATGCTAAGCCGAGTTGGATCATTGACCAGAATGGTGTAGTTTCGATTCCCACCGTCCCATCAGCCCAGATTAGAGACCGGGGTGCGTCTTTAGTCAAAGAACTTTACTTTACTTGACCTATCACATTATAAACTTTAATCTACTTAGCATATCACATTATAAACTTCAAGTGTTACTGTGCCATCAACCAAACCACCTATACATTAGCATTTGTGCACAATCCTGAACTTTTTAATTTCCAAATTATTGCGTACACTTCACTTGCCCTTTTGGGTACATGCTTAAACTTCGCTCGAAACTGAGCGACAACTAGAGAAACTATGATGGTGCAAATGTTACATATCATATAATAAAATCTATGTATGTGATTAGACTCGAAGGTATGTCCATTTGTACCTAATTGCATAGATAGTTAAATCTAATCATGTTGATAGATTAAAAGTTCATTTGTACCTTTATGCGTAGATATCTGCATATAAACATGTTGCTAGATTAAACGGTACGTGTACATACATGTAAACAGATAGGATGGTTGACAGGTAAAAAGAAGAATAAAAAATTTGATAAGAATAGACAGGTGGGAATAGGCAGGTGGATATCGACTAGTTCATCGCATGACACATTAAATAACTGAAAAGTAGCTTTAGTTACTTCAGCTTCTTTCTGTTGATTCTCTACTATCATCAACAACGTCAATCAAAATAACGACAATACAACCACTACTACTCACTCCTACTAATAATAACTGTAGCAGAGAAATTCGACAATGTTTTGGTATCCTACCCCATGTGATGAAGTCTTCTGGTCTTTACCTTAAAAATGTAACACTTAAATATGATACTTAGTGTCCTAACGCTTGCCATGGTTAGCAAAATGCATTATGTTAACGTACGTAAGTAGTGCATTTTATTTTGTTTTTCCATATTTGTCTAGTAGAGCATTACATTGTGCAGTTTTGGTTATACGCACAAATGGAGAACTAGAAAAGCAAACCAGCCAAAAACACCAAAAGCTTAGCCACCAAACACCAACCACAAAAACAAAACCCTAAATCCAAAATAACGCCCTCCCCACAAAAAATAGCAAACAAAACCCCAAAGCCAAAACACAAACCTCAAATCTAAAAAATACAAAACCAAATCCGAAATTTTGGTTTTATATTTTCGGATTTGGTTTTGTGTGTTTTGGATTTTTGGGTTTGCGTTTTGGTTTTTGATTTTTTTGTGTATTTGTGGTTTTTTTTTTTTCGTTGTTTTCAGGTATCTGGGGCTTTTTATTCGGTTTTTGGGTTTCCTTTTTCTAGCTGGTGTTTGGGGGCTTGATTGTCGGAGTTTGCGGTTGGTTTGCTTTTCTAGTTCTCCATTTTTGCGTGTAACCAAATATTTACAATGCAATACGCTACTAGACAAAAAAATGGGAAACAAATACAATGCACTACTAATGGACGTCAAACTAATGCATTTTGCTAACAATGGCATGCGTTAGAACACTTGGGTATAAATGGGGCAAATCCGTCAAATTCATACTGCTATAATTTAATTCTCTTAGTTATAAGATCAAAATTGATGAGGAACTTACAGTCTTGTGAATTGAATCCAAAATAATTCTAAGAGTTCTATCACAAGTCCAAAAGAATGGGGTGTTTCCGAATGAATTCCAGGTCTTTTAATGTGCTAATATACAATAGCCTTGAATGTGCTGAAGTGCTAACACTCTCGGTGTATCATAATGGTATTGTCCAGAAGGTCTTTGAATGAGTACACAATAATCCAGAAATAGTATTTAAATCAAACAGTCATATGAGCACTTTATATTTTCAATAAATACTTTAAATAAATGATCCCTCTCAAATTATATAAAACACAACATAAAATACTTCTGCTGACTGAATAAAAAATAAGATCAGTAATAGATATGAAAATGGTTCACTTCTTTCTTCTTATATAAATCCGCACAACCCTATTACGACTCTATAACGCAATACGTTCCTACTTGATCTATGTCGCAATGCTTCAAACCTGACTTATGTCGCAATAGAACCCCAACGATGGAAAATTACCTCAAGCTGTAAATAGGCATATTATGAAAACTGGGTTTAGAAATAATTTCCAATTAAACATCATATTTATACATTCTTATCTTAAAATATAATCTACAATCATGGACAAAAATTAAAAGCACATTATAGATATACATGCAGTATATGTCTGAATCTTCATGAGCTTCAGAATGAGTAGCTGAATGAAAGTCATTATCTTACTCTTAGACTTGTCCTTCACATGGAAGATATGACTTTTAATGTGAAAAACAAACATATTCCTGTTCTCGGGGATATATATATATATATATATATATATACATACTTTAACGAACATTCATTCCTCTTTTCAAAACGTTTTAGGGTCATGGGGTAGAAAGGCAGAAAAATTGCAGATGATAACCTCTGATCTTGATATAGAATCTAAGACCCCATGCAACGTACCTTAGAGCAATAATAAGAAGGTGTCCCAACCTTAATAAATTTATCTGAAACGGTACTGTTCCAGAGTGGAAGAGTACACTACACGAACTGATGGACTAATACACAAACGAAGAGACGAATGACGAAAAAATAAAACCTTATCATCCATTTCTTTCGAGAAGGCGGTGTAGAATATAATAACGAAAAGGAACATGAAATTGAGATATGTGTTGTCGAAAAGGATCACTTTGTTGATGAATTTGCTCGTTCTTTCGCACGTTCATTCATTATCATTCAGTTTTGCTGTTCCAAATTAAATGAAATAAACTCATGCACACCAAAGACAAAAGGACTGAACGATGAAAACTTCAATTACCTTTTAAGTGCTTTCGTCGTTTAACAAAAATTGCATTTTAAGTACAGTTGCCTAGCCTAACATGGATCATTTTTTATATCAAACACACGTATGATAGAGCAGAAAAAGAAAACGCAGTTGATAGTGCCAAGAAGAATAAAGAAGAATAAAAGCAATGACAGCATTAACAACTATACACGTGGTTTCAGTTTTATAATTACTAACAGCAATACCATGATTTTGACTAGAACAACGATAATGACAAAGCCGCCAATAACGATAACAAAGATGATGATGGTGACAACAACGGAGACATTGACGATGACATCAACGATATTTACATAGGCTACGGTCCAAGACGAAAGAAACTCCTGCTCGGTCAAGACGGAGAAATAGGACACATTGGCAAGGACGTACACTGTCAGCATGACAAGAGTGGATAGAAACAGGGCTAGTGGAATATTTCTACCGGGATGAAAAAAGAATTGTAAATTGTTGTCTGATAGACTGATCTTCTTTGTAAAAGCCAAATTGTCCCTATTACTACTAATAGCAAATAGAACAGTTGTATACCAGACTAATAAATGTACTTGCTATACGCATGCCATCTAAACTGATCACTACATAACAATTGCAAGCAAATGAACTAATATTTTGGAACTAACTTATAACTCATCACAAGCTTGTTTTAATGCGTTAGCTTCTAACATGTTAACCTTCATTTTTGAGGCGATGCTTCTTATAAAAAAATAACTCGTACGTTTGTATCGGCTTTTTCACTTTTGATCTCCACAACTAACGCCTTAGAAGTCACTACAAGTCCTTTAAAAAGCTAGATTGTATGATTAGAAATGGAGGGGATAACCAATCAGAATCATTCTTACATAAAGAGTGCTATGGAAATATGTAACTTTGACCAACAATACCCCTAGCTGATTAAAGTGGTCCCTGTATGCTTTAACCATCTACAAAGCCATATTGTCATGTTGCCCATTACTTAAATAAAACTTCAAAAGAAATGACAAGTAAAAGAAGTAAACGTCGGCTAGTGTTGATTTTAAACAGAGATTATGTTGCAATCGAACATTGTCTGCTACCGAAATAGACTGTCAAGGCCATACAAAAAATCACGTTTGAAAGTAGAAATAAATCAAATAAAAAAGTAAAATGTTTACATATTCATTCACCATTTTTGACAATAGATTGTTTCCACTTCGCCCCTGAAACATTTCCGTATATCTACTCAAGAAACGTAGATATACTCTATGTGTCAGACATAGGGATAATTTTTTTTTAAACCACCTTGTTGTACTCTTAAGAATGCATGTAAATGTGCAGACATAAATAAATATGCTCGAAAATATATTCCTCAAAACTGAAAATAGGTCATGAAGGGAACAAAAATTTTAATCTGCGATTTACTAGTGGAAAATGAGGGGAAAAAAGGAACAGTTGTGACCATCACATAAGTAATACATATCAATGCCCAGACTGTACATAGGCAGTAGTTTATTTAATATAACATATCCCACCTGTCAAAAATGATGATACTGTATTATTGATTTGGCTCAAAATCTCCGGAGACATTATACACACAATGCATTGAATACGCTTTTAAACAACGCAATAAGTTGTAATATGGATGAATATTCTTGCAGCAAACTGTATTGAAATTTAATTATCGTGAAAACGGTAATTGATTGTCTTCAAGTTGTAATGTGTATGAAAGCGGGAAAAGAATGATTGTCGCATTTTCACTGCAATATCACTTTGTTGTGTTTCGTTTCCTTTCCTTACCATACAGGAGAATCTTACATTATCTTGCTCGCTCAGGTGGCCTATGTAGTTAGAGCGTCCGTCTCGGATGCGGGAGGTAGCAGGTTCAAACCCCGGCCGAGTCATATCAAAGTCTTCTAATAATGGTACTAGCAGCAACCTCGCCTGGCGCTCAGCGTTAAGAGGTTAGTGCTTGGACTGGTCGGCCTAGTGTCAGGATAATGTGACTGAGTGGGACATGATGCTGCATGTCATACTTCAGTTTTCATTACATTTTCAATATTTCTGTCCAGGAGAATCTTACATTATCTTGCTCGCTCAGGTGGCCTATGTAGTTAGAGCGTCCGTCTCGGATGCGGGAGGTAGCAGGTTCAAACCCCGGCCGAGTCATATCAAAGTCTTCTAATAATGGTACTAGCAGCAACCTCGCCTGGCGCTCAGCGTTAAGAGGTTAGTGATTGGACTGGTCGGCCTAGTGTCAGGATAATCTGAATGAGTGGGACATGATGCTGCATGCCTGCTGCATGATATCCAGTGCTAGACGTCACTATAAACTGCCACACTGCAGACATCGTAGCGATATGAATGAAAATTGTTAAAGCTACGTTAGAAGTCCAAATTACATACACACACGGATATATATATATATATATACTTATATATATATATATATATATATATATATATATATATATATACTATATATATATATATATATATATATATATATATATATATATATATATATATATATATATATAAAGGTGCAAATTTTTGTCGATCTATAAAGAGCATATTAATTTGGGCAGGTGAACGATTAATTATATTTATGGGGACAGATGCGTGTTTAAATCGCTATACTGCAAGGATTTTGTGTCGCGGGAGTAAGCGATTCTTAATTAAGATCTCGTTTATTTAACAGTCAGACAGACTGGAAATAAAGGGTTAACTTCGATCTTTGCAGGTTTCTTTATAACCCCCCTAACATGTTGCATCCAAGTTTATCTATAATCATCAATAATATTACGTGGATGCAACTCTCGTAGAGTACCTAAACCATTTCCTAGTTGGTCACTGTGAGCCATTTTCATAATTTTTTAACTACTGAATTATATGAGAAGTGTTCATAACAATCTCCATATCTTGACGAATAGTCTCCATACCTTGAACATTGTCTCCAATAATCACGAAAATTTGTGTGTTGATACCTTTTGAAAAAAAAACACAACAACTTTAGACCTATTTTCATGCTTGAATGATTTGTATTTTCAGAGGTTTGTTAGTCATACATTTCAAATGTTAGACCTTATTTCAACTTCAGTGGAGACATCATATGAAGAACACATCAGTCACACGAAATGCAGTTCACTGTGACGGATTCTATTTAGTCATGTGGGTCACTAAAAGGCATTTACTAACACACCTTTGACACTAGAATTCCTAAACCTATCAAACTTTATGCATTGACTCATCGTTACAAGTGCTACACACTGGTATAAAAGTTACGACACCGTGGCCTACTTTCCATCCTTTGCTTCCTTGTCTCTAAATGACTTTTCATGCCACAACTCAAACACATTGCGTCCAACTCCCATCAAACTGAATTTCTCATTATGTATCCAACGTTGGCTTTGGCCTACCTTTTATGGTTGTTTGAAACTCGAAATAGATTTTGCTCGAGACCTTTTAAACATTTTGAAATTTGTATATGTTCGCATCCTTAAAGATATGCACATTGCCAGTCAAAATGTGACCAAATGTGAGCCGGGATACCTAATTTACAGACATTTTAACTAACCCATACATTCCACACTATACGCCCTACACTCATCACCGTGACCTACTTTTCAATTTATCCAAGGTGATCATTACTATTCTGTATCATTTATTTTCCCCCATCCTTTTGACATGTATGCCTGTCAACCTTGAATTTGTAAAGAGCAAAACGTTTGGTCATGAGATTCGTGTTTTTTGAAATATATGTTGTCGTCATTTCTTTTTAGATGAAGGTCGCCAATATTATACTTTCTAAATGATTTCCTTTCTACAATGAATTATTCTTCCTGATAGAGGTATGCCTACGTGTAATTTCAGTATAAAGAGGCTCAAAACAATATCGTACATATTTCAATTGTAGCAATCATTATTTTGATTCTTCCGGGAATGCTGCATGGAATGACAGAAACGACTATCTTAACGTAGTTGGGGAATACCAGGGCTCTTAGAGTCCTAGTTCCTGGATTTTGCGACGTGGAATCGACCCAGACGACGAGGAATGCGGGAAGACCTTCGAAGGCATCATTGATATATATGAACTCCCCACCAGAATGACTGAAAGCTGAACATACACTTGAAAAACTGAAAATAGCTGGTTGTTTACTATAAGCAGGCCCGGCGCGTGGTGTTTCTCTTGTGTGTGCGATGAATGTATGGCACCTTTCCAAACGTTTGTTTGGCGCCTTTCAGAAGGGTTGGCACATATTATTCGGCGGCGGCACCTGTGTGCATCGCGCACTTCGCACACGCAACCAGCCGGGTCTGACTATAAGAGTATGTTAACGTGTGCGCTGCGCATAAAATTGGTCACTCATCTATTAAATAAAGGAAATACCCATTCCTATTAACTGCTGACCAATCCAATCGTCAGTTTGCTGCAAATCATTGTGTATTGCGTTTTTATTTTTAGTGTTTGGCTTTATCCATTTTCACTATATAGCAATTGCAATTTAAAATTTAAATCTGTGCAATTATTCAAAACGCCTCTGTCACATTACACAATAAATTTAAACTGTTTTCTTAACATTTTAGAATAGAACATATTTATTTTGCTAGTAATGAAACGGATGCATCTTGTTTTGTACCAGATGTTGCTTGGAATCCAATCAACATGAAAATATTTACACTTCAGTAATATTGCTATCGTCGAGGATTTCCAGTCTACATTAATTTCGTACTTCATGTTATATAGTGTCACCATAGTGTAGACTGTGGCTGCGTCTAAGTGCCAATCTTTGCTTCACACTAAGATGAGGAAATTCTGGCCTAATTTCCATGGTTGGCTCAAGAATAAAAACAATTACAAACGGCCTGGAAACACACACATACAGACGCACATAGATCAATCTCGATTTGCAAACGTAGTAAAAGTCTGTATTAAAAATAATACAAGTAAATCAAAATTACAAATGTCGTCATCATTTCACACTTAATTTGTACTTAGTGATAAAACCACTGCTAGGTAATTTTACTGTACAGTAGAAGTACCCCAGGGGTGGTTTGACTATTATAGCATTTCTACCTACCCTGTGGAATTTCTACCCCTCTCCCTTTAAACCAACATGACTATTATAGCATTTCTACCTACCCTGTGGAATTTCTACCCTTTAAACTAACATGACATTTGGATTACACCATTTAGTATTAATCTAACATTATTGAGTCAAAATATTTATAAGTGAAATGATTAAAAAAAAAAATTGCTGAATGTTATAAATAAATTATAAGATAATAGATTATAATACGAACAAACATGTACTATGAAACTTATAAATGGACAATTTTCAATATAACATGATAATGTATTTTCGCAACATGCTCTCAAGATCTCATGGATTTTCCTCTTTTCCCATTTATTATGTGTAGTTATCAGATTGTCGTCTTTATAACATTTTATTCGTTTAATAACAGAACAGAACTATATAGTCCCTCCGCTTGTTGCTTTCATGGTATAAATACCCAGGGTTTCTAAATGTTCGATACAAAAATGAAATTCCATACATTTGTTTTCAATGAATTTTGCCGTTGATTAAAAAACTACAATCGTTTATTTTCTTTTCTTTAATACTTCAAGTAAAAACATTTACAAAATCTGACAAAAAACTCCACTCAGATGTCTCCTGCAACCTTCGCTTTCAGCATGATTTAAAAATATTTTAATGCAGTAAAGTAATGAATTACCAAGGCTGTCTAAAGTTCTTTTCAAACTCTTTTAGGAAAATGATTAGCACTTCAATATAATGGTTTGTGAATTCGAATCCTCAACATTTTAATAGATATTATTAGAATTCATTTATTCACCTCAGTACAACATCCTCCGATGGATTCCATCTGGCTTTCATTGACAATATCTGGCGTGAGTTTAAAATCTATTAACTATTGCTTAATACGCTGTTTTAAAGGTTTAATTATGGCCTTAACTAGTCTCTAGTATAGTATAAGTGTAATATAATATAAGTGTAATATAATATAAGTGTAATAAGTGTAATATAATATAAGTGTATTTTATGTCTAATCTATAATGATGCCAATGACGAAAGATGCTGCTCCTATAAGACCTCCAAAATGAAGATATCCTCGATTTCTATTGTTCTTTCATCACCTCTTTCTTGTCTAGGCTCCTCCATGCTGAGTTATGCTTTCACCACGAGTCCAAAAAGTAACTAAACCTTGAAATCGGTATCCACTTGTCAACATGTGTATTTGCCCTCTATAGGCAAAAGCTGCATCTGCTTTCTTGCATTTTAATTTTTATCAACGCACCAAACAATGTAATTAGGAACATGATTATGCATATAAAACTGTTATTGGCGTGGTCCCCCTCAGAATTACATCATCTGAGGGACCCCCTAGTTCTAAAAATAAAGGGTTTTTATGTGTTTCTGTTTTTTTCCAAGTGCATGTGCATTATGTATTTCTTTTAAATAAATTTTGATTTTATAATTTTTCAAAATAGGGTAAGTACGCCATTTCAAATTTCCAAATTAGTTTGTTTAAAGTTCTTTTTATTTTTATTGATTTACTTTTACCCTGTTATTTGATTATTCGAGAAGTGGAAAAATTTTTTTTTCCCTACATAGCATAAGCTGCTTAACTAAGTTCAGCTGAATTAAACTCCTGGTGCATGTGCACAGTCTGCGCTCTCATCAGTGAGCGCTATGTGCACGTGCTTCCCAATTTCTACTATTCACAAGAGTATACCTAAGCTAAATTATTATTTACATTATACATACTGTAGTTCTATTATTACTTTCTTTAGTAGATTCTAATTCTGTACTATACTCTTTATTTAATTTTATTTATTAAATTCTATTTTCTCCTTCCTGATTTCTAAATCTAGATATTTATAACATTTAATAATTTCTAGAATTCTATCCTTAAAATTCTAATTGTAAGTTCCTATAGTTACAAATTCCAAATTATGAATATCTATACTTATCTTAATTTAAAGCTGCAGCAAAGAAAGTCAAAGATAGCAAGCTGTCAAGAGGGTCTAGTTCAGTACGTTTATCGTCCATTCACATCATTCTTTAATCTTTCAATTATATATATCTCCAAATGTTTCTGTCTGCAAATTTTCAGTAGTTCAACAAGTTATAAATAGTTCCTTCGTCTTCTTCATATTTCATTTTCAAAACATGTCCATTAACATTTCATTCATTATCCAATTCTTGTTTTTCCACAAATCCATTTTCAAAACATGTCCATTAACGTTTCATTCATTATTCATTTCTTGTTTTCCACAAATCCATTTTCAATTCATGTCCAGTTCAGTTCCTTTTATACTTATTTTTCTTCATTCAAATCAATTTTCTTTTTTTAACTTTAACAAATTGTTAACGATTGTTACATGTCCTTGCTTCCTCAGGCCGTCCTTCCTGGTTTCCCTCTGCATGGAGGAGCATACCATCTTTTCGGTTTCTCCATCTTCCATGCTTTGGCAAACCTTCGGTATTCCTCTTCTGAGTCCAAATTCCTGGTTTTCAAAGGGACCGTCCTGTTGGACTAAGTCAAAAGCGAACCCCAAAACCATACGGTCAGATTTGTTTACTATTAACCTTACTTGTCCAACAGGAGTTTAACAATGAAAAACTAAGTAGTTATAATGTTTAACTGGGTAAAAGTCCGTCAGAGAATATCCAGTAGCTCAATAGTTACATACCACAAGTAGTATAGTGAAAAGAGATCATAGACTCACTTGCATGTTTTTATAAGAGAACAGCCGCTTTTTCCGTATAATTTTGAGCCTTGACAATGATCATTTTCCTCCTTTTAGAGATGTCTATATTCTTATTTAGACCAAAATTATGGCAGATAATGACATATAATGACTTTAGACAAAAATGATTACCAGTCGCACCCGTGTTACCACCCATGTTGTGAATGACGCAAGAGTCACCTCCCTCTTTGAACACAAGAATTACCTCTGCTGCCCACATTCTTTTTTTTTTTGCAACACGTGACATGCAAATTTTGCCAACCGCAAACTTGACTGTGTAGTATGGTCAGAGAGAGAGAGAGAGAGAGA
>JAECUM010050654.1:0-14009 GCA_016617855.1 Megalonaias nervosa | reverse complement strand
CATTTCTGGCTGTTACTAAGTTTTCTGTAGTTGTTAAGAGCGTTGGAAGACTGAAGTGTATAGGTCTATAGGCTATGTGCATAGCTCAATGTTTTCTGTCATAGTTCATCTCACACAGCATTGAGAATTTATCATATTTGTAGCACAGTCAATTTTCAGGTCAGCGTCATTAAATGTAGCTAACAGTATATAATTTGTTTCACACGAAGTATTTAAAACTAGTTAGGTAGCTTTAGCTACATTTAATGACGCTGACCTGAAAATGTACTGAGTCAGGCTTGCAGATAGAATAAAACTGACTATGCTGTGTGGAACGAACTGTCGTAATACCAAAAAGCTCAACATCGTGTACGTATATGTATCTGACTTTCGAGAAATGTTTTGTATGGTGTTTTCTCAAAAATGGAGAGTCCTTAAGTTACTTTGTTGTTTTTTTATATATTTATTTGTTGTTGTTGTTGTTGTTGTTTGATTTTAGAACAACTACGTCAGGCATAGCAGAAGACAACAAAGGTTTATTTTTTAAAAGTAGTCCCTAACGCGTGGACACCTTGACTGAGATGACTGGTATGAGATGACTGGACTGAGACAAGAAAAGTAAGGTTAGCAAAACAGCTAGATTCCTCTGTCGCATGAGTAAGAAATGTTCATCCTTTAAACAAAAAAGACCCAGATTGATTGTTTAATGTTACCTTTATTGTAAACAATCATATATTGATATAAAAAATAAAATAAACTAATAATATCAAATAATTATTTTGTTTCGCATATTTCTGTTGGTTAAATCAGTTCTTGATATTCTCGGTGATATTTTGAAGGGCATCCCAAAGTAAAATTGCATCTGAATATCGAGTAACAACTCCAAATTTTAAGTAAGTGTGCGATTTGGATATTTAACGTAGCTTTAACGATTTTTGTCAGTCATATCACTACAATCGCTGCAATGTGGCATTTTATAGTGATATCTAGCACTGGGGCATGATGTCCCAGTCTGGTAACATCACATTTTACCCAGCCGCATTATCCTGACACCAGGCCGACCAGTCCTAAAACAAACCTCTTTATGCTGAGTGTCAAGCGAGGCAAATGTCAGTACCATTTTTATAATTCTTTGATATGACTCTGCCGGGGTTCGAACCCGGACTCCTGCATCTGAGGTGGACACTCTAACCACTTAGTCCACCGTAGCGGTCGACACATTAAAAAAAAATTGCCTGTGTAATGCAATGGTAGTCACGCTGATTTATGAAAAGATAAGACATGCCACCAATTTGGTTGCGTTTTTATACTCTAACTGATTATATATGTACACAACACTGACTTAAACTGGAGAGTGTTAATATTGCAACAGTAAACATCTTTTATTAATTCAAAACCATGACAAAAATCAAACAAGATAAATGCGATACATACTTCACTGCATACATTATTACTGTCATGTCTCGATGTAACATAACTTGTTTTACGAAGGTGAGCTTTTATATAGGTGGGGTAAAAAGCAACATTACATAGATACAGAAACATAGGAACGACGTCCATTCGCCGAATATTGTCACGATAGGAAGTGTTACCGTATGTTACTTTTTTCTAGTAATTGGCTTTAATCCTGCACCATCAAATAACTGTCAAGACCTCCATAAATAGAGTGCTTCTTCGTTGTTTAGGTACATATTATATATTAAGGAAGAACAACATCGTATTTTGCTGAGGCCTTGTCAAGAACGTTTAGTTGTACATTAAGGACTGTAGCAAAAAATTTATATGTACATACCTTGTTTTTCCTGTGGACGACCAATACCTAAGTACCCAAAATACAATAAAGATGATGTTGGTTGCTAGTGATGGGGCCAACAATACACCTAATACTATCAAAACTGTCTGATAATCTAAATATAATAAACAATGAACAACATTAACCTCTGAGTTGCAATCAGGTGTCTTGTAAAAACACATTCATGAAGACTTTAGAGCGGGTGTGTGTGTGTGTGAGTTAGATTTTTAAAGTAGCTTTAACAATTTTTCAGTCATATCTCTACGATGTCTGCTGTGTGACAGTTTATAGTGATGTCTAGCACTGGGGCATCATGCCGCAGACATGTGGCATGATGTCCCACCCAGTCACATTATCCTGACACCAGGCCGACCAGTCCTAACACTAACCTCTTAATGTTGAGGGGATAATATAATTAATTTTATTATTATTTAAAGTTTGTCCCATAGTAGTAAGCAATATATTCACAACAATATCTATCTATCTATATCTCTATCTGTCTATCTATCTATCTATCTATCTATCTATCTATCTATCTATCTATCTATCTATCTATCTATATATTTTGCTAGCTAGCGAGCTATTCTGTAAATACAGATGTTGTCATTAGATAACTTTATGTATATTACGATAAAATTCTGCAGTATATCATAACGTAATAAATTTGGAGCATGCGCATTTGGTAATAGCGCCCCGTTTTAAGGAATTCTTAGATTTTTGTGATTTCTTGTTTGATTATTAGAACTCGGGGCTGTGGAAATATTCCTTAGCCCGAAACATTTAACCAAATACTAGGAGCAAACGTCACGGAGTGAAGTGTTAGTGAGTTTCCATGATGCCATGGTTTACTTTTAGTGAATTCAGGTCAGAGCCGCATGAGTGTCCCTGTAATTCCATAGTCCTTATTAAAATCTGGTGGTGTACATTGGTTGTGTGACTGCACGTGCAGTATTTATGGTAGGAAACTGGTAAATTCCACAATGGAATAAACAAGAAGGGACTCGGCAGACACCGTTTATGTTGCCATGGTGATGCAGTTTTACTGGCGAAATGTGGCCCGAATCCATGATTCAGCTGGCTAAGGTGGCGTAGTAAAAATAGTTCCCTGTATTTGGGTAAGTTGTATAGTTTTACGGCGTGAAATGCTGACGGTAAGGAAAGTTAATGCAGAGAAACCATGCATTGTGCGGTTGATAGACAATTGGAAAGTTGTGAGATATGTGGTCTTGCACTGATTAGAGTAAAATTTATGTATAGAATGGACACGTTGGGCTTTATAATTTACAACTGAAGTTGTATGGAAATCTTTGGAAATTTAGGGTAAACTTAAGACTTCTAGCAGAATCTCGCCAGAGTTTGACACCGCTCGGTCAAGCAAATACCCCTGGCTTGTAATAATATTCTAGTTACATGTCAACTATGAGTGTTGAATGCATACATTTCGGCAACTATGAAGAATCATTACAAGTTGAGATACTTTTTTACCTGTCTGTTTAGCTTGGGATTCTGATGATTTCTCGGCTGAAACGGAATTTCGGAGAGTTTACGTACATTATATATACAGTCCGACAAAATCTGTAGAACTGAAGACGAGAAATTTCGAGAACATTAGCAAAAATGTGTTATTCTAAGTATTAAGTTGCATCTTGTATGGAAACCGATATATTTTTAGACTGAAAAATGGCAATTCTTTCCAAATATTCATATTTGAATCGGAAATATTTCTAATGTTCTTCAAGAAGTTACATTTGGAAAAGGCTGGACTTTAATTGTATAAAGGTACATTTAGGATGTGAGACCTTGTTTAATATTTTGTAATTTAAACATATAGTATAAGTTTTCCGTTTAACTGCGGATTTTTGTTTTGTAAAATTGCGGTCAATGACATTGACCTGTTGAATACTTTCTTAGTTGCGCTCTTTACTGGATTGTGAAAACGGAAATAACATGGAATATTTCGTCCAAAACATTATATAGGAAAAGTAAGATTAGTCCATCTCTTGATCCAATGGGCACAATCAAGTACTGTCAAATTTATGCCAATCTATAGTACTGTCCGTTTTTATACATCTCAATTACTTTTGTTTGTAGAATTGCCCAGTTTTATTATAGAATCCGAGAAAAGTTACTATCCTGTCCGAGAGTGGAATTAAATAAAAATGTATAATGATTAAAAAAAGAAAATGTTAAGTTTCACAATGCCAGTCTAGTGTCTCGTTTGATATTCTCACATTATGACCATGAAACGAATGTCGTCTCTGTTCCACTACATTGACAGTAAAGCTTGCAGGTTTCTGAATTAAGACTTAAATTCTTTGAATGCTTTCCTGGGTTTGATTTCCGCACTTGCACTGTTAGCAAATTTAGTATGTAGTTGTCGCCCGTCTATGGTCAACAGTTTCGTTAAGTCTATATACCACAAAGATAATATTATGTTACAAGTTAAGCGTCTGGGAGGAATAATCGGAGCTTGAAGTTAGATCGTACACCGCACCCTCCATACCAAACAGACAAGTGGCATCAGGTCACAATTAATAGTTCCGGTTCAGTACCCACGAATGTAGTCCCAGTCTATTTTTAGAGCATTTTTTCTTGTCTCCGTTTGGTGGTGATACAAGAGTTAGATTTAGGCATTCTTGGTATGGATTTAAAGGCAATTGTTTATTCTTTAGAATATGAGCTTATGGTGTGGTTGTCTGTGTGTGTTTCGGCGACAGTGTACAGTGAGTAATAAGGTCTTGGTGATGATCCGGAAGTGAAATCTGTGTTCCATTGCACGTTGGCTTGTTGACAGTCAAGCCTTTAAAAACAAATGCCGGTGAACCTTTGACAAGAACTTCACCGTGAAGTCATCTTTGAAGGTATTTTAGATTAACATATGATTTGTATTGATTGTCACACAGTGGAAAGTTCAATACTGAAAAACAAATGTAGAGAATATATGGTAAAATTAATTGTGTTCTATGGCCAAGTACGGACAGCCACCATCTTTGCTTCTCTTCAGTAAAAGTATACTGAAAGACAATATTTCCTTAAGGAGAGTCTGCTTTCTCACATTCTGGAATAAATCAAACGAGTAAACTTTACTTAATGGCTCTAGCCATTTATGAAACAATATAATTCGGTTTTATTGCAAAATGCTACCGTTAAACGATGAGCTGTCTGAGAAACGAAAGCGAGGAAACAAAACCTCAGAACAGTTCACTGTCTCTGGAGTAGTGCACTGGATTCCCATTTTTCTCATTGGTCTAGACATTTACCTCAAAACAGTTACTAGAAATAGAGCATGAATCTTAGCAAAGCTAGATAGTGACTGCATTCAGACAAAACACAGCCAAGGATAATTATATTCCATCAATGGAGAAGTCGACTGTCCATCCTTATATGTACTATATAGAAGGTACGATAGAAAGAAAGACAGTATCTAACGTACAGTTGATGCATGAGAACATTAGGCAAATCGTGAAATCACAGGCAATCTCCAGTAAAGCTCAATGGAAGTTGTAACTGATTCTATCCAATTCTTGTTGAAGTCTTATTGTGGAGGCATGATTTTGACAGTAGTGGTCCAAAGAAAGAAATAAACAAACCTTGTGTTCAAGTTTTACATAGAAAGATTGAAAATAATATTAGGTTATTATTAATTATAGTTTTTATGGCTCATTTGGAGTCGCTTTGGCTTTTATGGCTCATTTGGAGTCGCCTTTAAATTATACGTACCTCTAACATTTTCTGTGAGATTTGTAACTGTTTTTTCCACATCAGCAGAAAAGTAATGGGCTATAATTTGAAAACACATATTTGATTTTTGTAAAATAATTTCATAGTCGTAAGCATCAAACACGTTGACATATATACAGAATAGTCTCTTTTATCACACTTAAACGGTTGCTGGTAATTTTGTCTGCTAAAAGCGACTGCCGGAAAAAGGACTGATTTTGATTGTTAAGGGATATAAAGATGAAATGAACACAAATACAATAGTGTACATGGGTTTTTAAAGAAAGAGATTCTGGAATAGGGAGGGAGACAAGAAGAAGTGTATAGTATATTTATTGAAGTATGTCACAGACAGACAATAGATTTGAGCTGAATAAGAATATGAAAGTGGTAGATAAAAGAGAAAACACCATAGATGTGTAGATGTGTATTGATCATCTTGTGCACATTAAAGATTAAGTTTTAAAGGAAATAAGCAAGCAAATTAGAGGAACTTTAGCAAAATAACTCGTTCCATGCATGTAGTATTAAATGATAAAATGTAAAGATTTTAAAATGCTTTAAAAGGCATATAATCACAGGTAGCTGTTGTTATGTATATATAATTTAATTGTTTGTTTGTTAGTTTTAAATCTTTAAAATCCATTACATGCTCTTGCAATGTAACATTGTTTATTGGACTGAGTTCAGTTATGTTTGACCTGACTGATTTTTTTTATTTCATTGATATAAACAACTGATAATAAAAACATTGTATCTAGTCGCTGACCTTCTTCCAAAATCAGTGGCAGCTTTGGTAAACAACTTTCTCAGAGTAAGAATCATTAAGTTGAGTCAAGGTCATACCTGGACGACGTGATATGAAGCATATATCAATTGGTAACAAGCTTCTATTTTTTCCAGAAGAATGAACTTTTGACCCTCATCCGGATACTTGTTTTGCGTCTTAATTAGTGGTCTAACTGTTGTTTTTGATAAAAGTTTATGAGTTGGGCTTAAAACACTTGACATGTTAAACTGTATTATGTTGTGACCAGTTTGGGTTGAACTTTGTTTTCTGCAAATTATTGAATTCAAGTGATTCTTTTCCCTGGAAATACATAAGTGCTCTGACAAAATCCTTGGATAAAGACAATCGTTGGAATTTATACTGAATTCAAAACTGGAATAATATTTTTTGTGATTCAACAAGAGACTGTTGACACAGCAACACTTCGCTGACCACAACAGACGTCATCGCCTTCCATTTCGGATTTCATCGGGATTCGAACTCAGTTTCATTCAGGACTTTTATTACCAGGACTTCTATTTTTTAATTCCTGGATTATTTTTTGGATTTAATTCGTAAAACCGTAAGTTCTTTTTCCGTAAGTTTTCACTTTGTATTCTAGGGAAATAAATTATCTGTTTAATTTTACAAAGCTTGTTGTCTTCCCTTTTTTCTGCTACTTATTTTAAGAGCATAGACTCGTAACACTGTAAATTAATATATTATCGCTACAAAACAGGGTCAAAACTTGTTAGATAAAGCGCATTTCCTCTCAAAGTCTAAGATTTTCTCTGGTTGTTCACAGGCTAAAATCATCATCGACTACATTTTGCGATTGACTGGTTATAATCATTGTCGGGGGCCCCGAGTGGCCGAGTGGTCTAAACCGCTCTCCGTTACGGATCACTGCCATCTCACCTCTGTCTGCGTCGGTTCTAGTCTCGGATTCGGCCAATATGGGTATTTGAGAAAGCTTGCCAGTAGCTTCTCGTGGGTCGGTGGTTCTTTCCGGGGTTTTCCTGGGGTTTTCCTCCATCATTAATCCTGGCCGCCATTTATAGCCTATCGTGTGCTGAACAAATGGCGTTAAACCCCACAACAACAACAACATAATCATTGTCTTCTGTCGTAAACAAAACTCCCCTACACCCTTATATAGCTGACATAAAAAGCGAGCGTACTGCGTACTGTCTTTACACGTTAGTAGTATATGGGGTTACCGTAGCGTCAATGGGAATTAGCATTACAGACCCCCCCTGGGCCAGTATAGCGTCAAGAAATAAAATCTCACCCTGGGCCTGTATAGCGTCAATGGAAAATTGGGTAGAGGGACTAGAACACCCTGGGCCTGTATAGCGTCAATGGAAATTTTGTAGAGCGGCGACTAGTAGACTGTGGGTTTGTAGAGCGATAAGCGACAGGTGGCATGACGTCACACTGGTAACAATGTAGCAAAAAGAGAAGTACTGTGACGTCAGGCTACCTGAGAGAGGGCTATAGACAAACACGAATCAAGAGCGTTCGTGTTTTTAGTAGAGGAAGGGTTATTATATATATATTCGTTTAGGGTGGAGACCAAATGAAAATTAAGATCTTTTCGAGGCATTGGAAGTGGCCCTGAAAAGGGCCGTTGTTTGTTATGTGATGTTAACACTATTCCGTTAACATACAGGACATCGCATAGGTCTTCTTTTCTTCCTCAAATTTCTCAAAGTTTGTCTTAAACTGTGTCTCACTTCTGGTCCGTAGATGAGAGTCCGCTTAAGACAGCCTTGTCTTTCCACATAACATCTTCTTTTCCAAAGAGTGGCACCGGTGATCCGGATGACAGTCCATTTTGTTTTCACATACATGGGTAAGTCTGTACGGAACAGCATTGAGGATACCAAAGTAGAGGATTCTACGTCGATCAACATCTTCTCTGTGACGAGAACAGGTGAAGGGAATGAAGTGAACCGCGTTTATTTATAGTGGAAGACCGGATCGAAACGGATTGAAAGGGTTCACCAATCCCAACACGCGTTACAAAATTCAGTCACTTCGCGGAGTCTGTCTTCCAATCCGAAGAGAGCTACCTGTGACGTCACATTTCCTATATAGGCACACTAGCGTCTGTGCGCAGTGAATCGATGCGGTATTGTTTTGTGAAACATGACGGAACCTAAGAAGACAATGAATTGGGGTGCACCGGCTGTGGAGACGAGAAGTAATGGTACAGCAGCAGCTACCAAAGTGAACACAGTGCTACTTCCCGAAGAGGTTGATTTCAACTGGGATTTAGTAGATTTTTTATCTTCTTCCCAAGAATTTGTTCCGGTACCAGTACCTTCGCCACTTTCTCCTTCTTTACCACGTGTCGACGATTTTAAACAAAGACAGAGAGAAGAATTGGAGAAATTTTTACAGCAGCAGAAAGAAGCAGAGCAAGCATTTCTTCTTGAACAGAAACAGCGAGAAGAAGAAGAAGAGGCAAGAAGGAAACAACAGGAAGAAGAAGAAGCAGTAGAGAAGAAACAAAGTCTAGGAGAGAAGGAGAACAGCGAAAGTCAAACGGTCACGGTACTCTTGGACATTTTGGCCGAGTTAAGAAGTCTGAAACAAATGTATCAGACTTCTTTATTACAAAAAAAAAAAAAAAGACCTTCCCGAGCCAAACAACCTAACCCTGTGACTACACCAGAGATACCACCCCTAGTGATATCTACTAGATCATTGACAGGAGCAAGTCCACAAGTAGGCCTTGGCCGTGGCAAAGGCTTAAGACAGTTAAAGCGAATTGATTCTCGTTCCTGAGTTTGTTCTAAGGAAAAAAACAAACACTCAACAGTCCTTTTCAGGGCTACCCAATACTCTCGAAAAGAGTGACTATTCATTTTGCCAAAATCAATTAAAACTCAAAATCCCTTCTTTAACCCTATGATGTACGTGTTGTGAGTGTATGAGTGTAGGTCCTTATTATTTCTAAATAATGAAAACCAAGAGACACTTACGTTTTTTTCAGTTTGGTCTATTCTGTTGCAATTTTTTACAATTCAATATCACAACATAACACAACACAACACTTTTAAAAAAGTTCATAGATTTCTTCTGTTTCTTTTTTCTTTCACTCTCTCTGTTTTTTCAATTTCTTCACTTTTACACTTTTTTCCTCTTCTTCCTCTTCTTCTTCCTCACATTTTTCTCGTCTTCTTTTCTTTTCTGTCTTCTCTTTCTGAACGTGTCGGGGTTCTTCTTTTGTCGAGGTCACCTCTGTTTCTTCTTCCTCCTCCTTCTCCTGCTCCTGTTGTTTCTTAGGGCACTCTGAAGACCAATGTCCTTTCTCTTGACAATGATAACAGGTATCTTGACTTTTGTTTCTTTTGACACTGGCCTTGCTTCTTTGACGGTCTGGACATTCTGTAGCCCAATGCCCTTTCTTTTGACAGATATAGCAAGTATCTTGACTTTTATCTCGAAAGGAAGGAGAGTAGTCCGTCGGCTTGTCTGAAGAAAACTTTCTTATCACACCTCGCAATGCTCTAATCAGAAGTTCGATCTGTGTGGGTTCTTCCATTGTGCTGGTCGGCTTGAGAGCGAAATGAATACTGAGAGGGGAGTCACTAGCCCTTTATATATGCCCTGGTCTGACATAGATATATAGGGATTCATGGTGTTTCACAGGTAGTCATTTGACTTTTTGCCGTCAAGATGAAACGATCGCATCATTTCGAAAAAAAAGAAGAAGAAAGTAAGAGGCAGAAACGTGATTTATCGCCTCGCACAGTAGCTGAAGTCTTGGCACAAATTCATGCCAGCGATTTTGAAGATGAGATGAGTGAACCAGAATCGAAGCCTAAAGAGTCTACACCAAATCAAAGTCCATTACCATCCGTAAACCCTGAAAAGTACTACCATATTCGGGAGACGGACAAACGCTCTTCCAGAAAATTTAGAACCACGGCCTACACGTACGCAGTGAAATTTAAAGATTTCAAGTCTGACGTACCCTTGGAAAAAGCAGAAGGGTTCATCACCGATGTGTGGGATTCTTTGTTAACCACACTAAAACGGCAATGTCGAGCCAAAGAAGACGATCGCTTGAGACTTTCTATTCATCACGACAATTTGAAGTCTCCCGTTTGGATCGAGTTTAGCAGTCCAACAGAATTGACACCTTCCAAAATCATGGACAAGATTCAACACGTACAACAATCCAACGACAAATTTCACATCACGGACGGAAAAGCGACACTGTACATGACCCACGTGTCTCTTCCCCAAGGGACAGGTAAAAAAAAGTTGATGTTGGTAGACAACTTGCGTAACCTCAAGCGTAGTCTCGTCCAAATTAACAATCCAAAAGACAAGATGTGTTTAGCCCGTGCCATCGTGGTGGGACAAACGTATGCCGACAAGAACGATACGGTAGAATGGAAAAGAGCCTGGAAAACTATTCAACAATCGGACCGAGCCAAACAACGAAAAGAAGCAGAACTCCTGTTACAGCAAGCGGGGTTAGCTAAAGACACACCCTGCGGCATTCCTGAAATGCAAAAGTTGCAAGACGTCTTGGCTCCACGTTACACCTTGAAAGTTCACCCTCAAGAAGTGCGCGGACCTCTGTTGTTTCGAGGTCAAGATTTTAAAGACGGAAAATACATTCACGTCTATCATCACGATGAACATTTTGATGCCATTACCAGTATCACTGCATTCCTGTCATACAGGTATTACTGTGAGAAATGTGACTATGGCTATAACAATCGAGAGCAACACAAGCATTGTGGATCGAAATGCTCAGGATGTTTAGCTTCTACACCCTGTCTGGACGAAGGACAAGAACGAGTGCATTGCTCTGCTTGTCAGCGCTCGTTTGTCAGTCCTGCCTGTTACCAACAACACCTAAAGACGCAAGGTTCACAGCAGAAATGTGCTTGTCAGCTCTTGAGATTGTGCCCTACTTGTGGACAAGGCATACGTACCAACAGTGCCAAGGCGCACGTCTGTTCAGGAAAGAAGCGATGTCACATTTGTCGCCAAACCGTGGACTTGGAACACCAATGCTACATTCAAAATACCATTCCAAACATGAAGAAGAAGAAGATAATGACCAGAAGAAGAAAGGGAATTTCATCTTTTTCGATTTCGAATGCATGCAAGAGACTGGCATTCACATTCCTAATTTCTGCGTGGCTCACCGAGCGTGCGAGAAGTGCATCCAAGAGCCTATCTTGACTCATTGCCCTTACTGCAGCAAGATTCCTGGAGGACGTGAAAAAATCTTTCGGGGATCGAACACACTGGCCGATTTTGCCCAATGGATCTTAAACCCTATCGACGAGACGTGGAGCCAAGAAGATATCGAACGTTACGGAGATTGTCATCGCCATGCCACGGTGATGGCTCACAATTTCTCGGGATACGATGGACAATTTCTGTTGAGATACTATACGGAACAAAGTACCGAACGTCCGAAAGTAACTTTGAACGGAGCCAAAATCATTTCCATGCAAGTGGGACAAGTACAGTTTAAAGATTCAATGAGTTACTTGGCTATGCCTTTGAGCCGCATGCCTAAAACGTTTGGCATGACAGAAATGGCCAAAGGCTATTTTCCACACTTTTCAATACCGAAGCCAATCAACACGCCGTTCTACCCCATTTGCCTGAGGCTCACTACTACGACCCCGACAACATGCGTACCGAACAACGAGAAGCTTTCTACGCATGGTACCAGACTCACGCTTCGGACCCTTTTGACTTTCAAGAAGAAATGTTAAAATATTGTCGTTCCGACGTAGACATTTTACGTCGCTGCTGTGGAAAATTTCGAGAACTGTTCATGGAACACGGAGGGATCGATCCTTTGAAAGAAGCTTGTACCATTGCCAAAGCGTGTTCCTTAGTGTATCGTCAACGATTCATGCCCGAAAACACCCTAGCTGTCATCAGTCCTCAAACGACCAATTTTGTCAAACGTCAATACTCGGTCAAAGCCCTACGCTGGTTACATTACTTGTGTGAGAAGGAAGACAAATGGATCCAACATGCTCGCAACGGAGGAGGCGAAAAGACCATCGGAAGGTATTCAGTAGACGGCTGGGACTTAGAAAACCCCAAGATCGTGTACGAGTTTAACGGGTGCTTGTTTCACGGATGTCCCACCTGCTACCCTCAACGTGACGCTAAAAACCAGTTTTTACAACGGACCATGGAAGACTTGTACCAGGCCACTTGTCAGCGACGCTTGAAGTTAGAAGAGCAAGGATACCAAGTAGTGGAAATGTGGGAACACGAGTACGATCAGCGATTGAAAACCGATCCCGAGTTTAAGCGCATCGTGGAAAGTTACAAGCTGGTGGACCCTCTGAACCCGCGGGACAGTTTGTACGGAGGACGGACGAATGCCACCTGTTTGCTGTACCAAGTCGACGAGGAGAAAGGAGAAGAAATCAAATACTTGGACGTGTGTTCTCTGTATCCGTACGTGTGCAAATATTGCCACTTTCCCGCAGGGCACCCACAATTGCTGACGGAACACATCGACGTGGACAATATTCGACAATACGAAGGATTGATCAAGTGTAAAGTCTTGCCTCCCACGAACTTGTACCATCCCGTTTTACCACATCATTGCCAAGGAAAACTGATGTTTCCCTTGTGTCGTACTTGTGCTGAAACGTGCAACCAAGACCACCCTTGTCAACACACTCAGGAAGAACGAACCTTGACGGGAACGTGGGTCAGCGTGGAATTGTTTAAAGCTCTGGACTTGGGACACCAACTGTTAGAAGTGTACGAAATTTACCACTTTCCCAAGACAGAAAAATACCACAAGGGCGACGATTCTCAAAAAGGCATTTTTGCAGACTACGTGAATGCCTTTTTGAAACTGAAACAAGAAGCTAGCGGATACCCTTCCTGGTGTCACACTTCCGAAGACCAAACAAAGTTCAAAGAGAAATACTGGAAGCAGGAAGGCATCACTTTAGACCACATCGAGAAAAACGAAGGAAGGCGATCGTTTGCCAAAGTGATGTTGAATTGTTTGTGGGGCAAAATGGCACAACGACCGTGTTTACCCAAGACGGAGTATTTGACAGAACCTTTCCGATACTTGCAGATGATTCACGACAAAACCAAACACATGAAACACGTGGACGTTGTTCGTGAGGACTTGCTCTTAGTCAATTACGAAGAAGAACTGGACTTTGTAGAAGCCGACGAATTTGGAAATGTCATCATTGCGGCTTACGTGACAGCCCATGCTCGTTTAAAACTGTACGAAGCTTTAGAACTATTAGGAGATCGTGTGCTGTATTTTGACACGGACAGTTGCATCTACATTGTTCGCCCGGGTCAACCTTACCTGATCATCGAAGGAGACCGTTTAGGAGCCTGGACGGACGAGCATCCCGACCACAAGATTCTCAGTTTTGCAAGTGGCGGTCCCAAAAATTACGGCTACGAATACCGGAACAATCAAGGAGATGTGCACACGGAGTGTAAAGTGAAAGGATTGACTCTTAATTATCGCACCAGTCGAGTGGTGAACTTTAGCATATTGAAAGAAGCCTTGCAGTCTGGACAGGATCGAAACTTTAAAGTGACCACCCACGAACCGCACAAGATTGTACGTTTACCCACACACCAAATCGTCAGTCGCCCCTTGGAAAAAGTTTATCAAATCGTGTACCAGAAGCGAGTTCGGCTTCCCAACCACTTCACTTTACCGTACGGTCATGCCGATATTGGTCAGCATATAAAAGG
>JAECUM010050652.1:0-12537 GCA_016617855.1 Megalonaias nervosa | reverse complement strand
TATATTCGATTGTATGATCTGGATATACGACCATGAAATACACATAGAAACAGAATTAAACTCTGCCGCTATTTAACTGATCTGAAATATATTCCTGAAGAAATGGAATTATTAAGAAAGTTGGAAATGAGATAGAAATATTGGAAATAAAAGAGAATTTCTTGAAATAATACTGTTATACTTATATGCAGATAATTTTTGTGAAAGTGAAATCCCAGATATTTAATCGTTTGATAATTCGATTTTCTTCTTTGTTTTATCAGCTTTATAGGAGAATTATTTCTACAGCTTCCTTACAATTTGAGAATTGTACTGCAGACACATTTGATAGACGTTTTTCTAAACCCAGAAAGTTGCATTTGGCCATACAGTGATTTTAATTTACTGAAGGATATAAAACTAAACCCCCACTGAGCAGGTAAAACATGAAATACTATTTTCAGGGGAAAATAAATAAATATCCATCATCAGGTTTGTAGATCTGGATCTATAATAAGCAATGATGACACTTCCCTACCCCCACCCCCACGCCATCAAAGATTCCATTTCTTTCAACCAGGATACGATATGGACGGCCTAATTCCGTAATTGTATGAATAGACTGGGGAGCTAGGTCTTCTCTTCCAACCATCCATTCTCATCACATCCCCAGGTCTTGGAGAAAAGGAATGACATTTGCAAACTCATCACACACATACGTGCATGTTTTCTTTGCTCTTTCCCAACTCTGCAAATTTTATAAGAAACATTGGTAACAAATGCGAATGTTTGTAGACTGAAATCTGTTAATGTTTCTTTTTTTTCCGTTACATCGTTGACATTAAAAGAAAACTAAGAGATGGTTTTAGAATATTGGCATTATGACTGTATCGTTTGTTTCTCTTGCATGACTCTAAATTGATAGAAATACCATTACAGGGCAGCTGTCCGAAGGGCATCAATAACAATTCAGGTCTCGTTGTGTGCCCACACGTTGAGCAGATTTACATTAGCATTGGTACTGACAGGCCACATTTATGAAACGTTTCTTTAGAGAGACATTACTCAAATAAGGATGGCGTATTAGTGCATGAAAGAAAACAGATTGAATATTAATTGCAGATACTGTCAGAGAGAAAATGTAGAGAAAAAGCATGGGAAAATGAAAAATATACTTTTTACGTTACTTATCGGTCATTAATACAGATTAAATGAAGACACTGCAAAATATATTAAAATGTGTCAGGAAGTATTAGAGACAACCTACTAGTTCCAGTGGACCGGGATACTTATTCCAAAGATCACAGGCAAAATGTACGAGAAAAATACATGTACAAAATTGTCAAATCAAACAAATATGATAACCCTTATTATTTATGACTTTAATAAACCACGATGGTTATAATGGATGCAAACGTTAAAAGAAGCATGGCAGCGCATTTAAACTGTGTGGGGAGATAACTTCACCAGCCCAACTCAACCCAACTCTTATCCACCATATTCCACTTCGCCCTCTTTCTCCTCTTCTACCAGTATCTCATATTGTAATTTTAATTGCTTGCGTAACTAATGACGTTATAAATAATAAATAGTTTTGTATATATCATTACAGTCTGTAAAACATGATTTATATCAGCATCGGAACAATATATACACAACCGCTGCACAATTGGGCGGGATAAAACCCAACACAAAAGAAAGTTTCCCTACTTTTCGATCTCCCTACAAGGAGAATATCAAGAATTTACGCAAAGACGCACTCACAAACAGACTTAATTTCGTAACCAATACATATTTATATTTTGGCACTGAGAAGTCTAATAATGTGCTCTAGTCCCCCCACATACATATGCCGTCATAAGAGGGAGCCATTTTGATGCCTAGAGTTGTTCAATGACTTGAAGACAATGTCAGGCATTCAACGCAGTGTTGTTTCTCTTCAAAGCAAGATTCACGCGTACCCACTATTTCTTTTTCGCTACATTCATTGTTAGTCCAATTAGTATTTCATTCAGTTGTGATCAATATGAGGGATTTGACATGTGTATTGAAAATACAGCATGAAACTAGATACGTGAGTGACTTAATTTTTTAGCTTTAACAATTTTTCTGTCATATCGCTACGATGTCTGCAGTGTGACAGTTTATAGCGATGCCTAACGCTGTGGCATCATGCCGCATAAATGTAGCATCATGTCCCACCCAGTCACATTATCCTGACACCAGGCCGACCAGTCCTGACACTAACCTCTTAATGCTGAGCACCAAGCGAGGCAACTGTTAGTACCATTTTTATGTCTTTGGTATGACTCAGCCGGGGTTCGAACCCGCGACCTCCCTGAGGCGGACGGTCTAACCACTAGGCTACCAGAGCGATGGATACGAACTTTGATTCGGATGAGTTCTGATAAGGATGTATTTTAGAAATGTTTCGATTACAATGAATTACAATGATTACAATGAAGCTTATAAGATTGTGTTGTTCCCTTGTGACATACTTAATCTATCAAAACAACCTTATAACAGAATATATTTTAACCTCTTGTACATATTAGCACCGCTCAGAATGATTTGATTGACTTACTGATAAAAACGTAGAATTAAAATAATATATCTCATATCCATTCTGGAATGGCAGGATTTATCTTTTGGTAGAGATATTCCCTGCTCCAAGAACAGCTGACAAAATCTCAGACTATATTGTGCTCTCCTCACATTATTTCCATCCTGATATCATTCGTGTAAATCCATGTGTTATATCAAATTTATCTGACATGTACCAGGGCTGATCTGTCTCACGTCAATCTGAAATATAACACCTGGACTTACAAAATATATCAGTTAGATGTGGGAGGAATTTTAGTGTCTGCAAAACAGATTCGTTTACATGTGATGAAATTGACATGTGTGAGAAATCCCACCTTTCATCCACATACATACAAGTGTTATTATAGACTTCAACTGCTTCCAAAAGCCTGGCTACTTTCACCCGATCTATGTCAGTCCTTTGAAGAAAGTATGCAGAGTACTTGCCAATTCGCCCAGTTTTACTTTGATGTTGCGAGAAAAATTTAACAGTAGAAACACTGTAAAGCATAATTAATGTGACGAATCAGATATTTAACTTGAACAAAACCCTAATTTATAAGTTTGTCCACAGTTATGATTTATGCATCATTTATCCCTGCGTAAAAGGTCATGGTCAAGTTGAAGGGAGGTATAAACCTATTACTATTCATAACAATATAATATATAACATTTCTAATTCAAATGTGCCTTAAGACTGCAAATTTCCTTTTCAAGAAATTTCTTTGACGACGAGTTATGTGATTAGCGTCAAAGAAAACTTTAATTCAGCCGATTTTCTTGTATTACTGTTAAGGCAATCGAAACATTTATATTTCGTTGAACCTATTAGTATAGCCTAGCAGCGTGGTTAAAATGGGAAATAAACGAAATGTACAAGGCGTATACCGGCTGTAGTTAATTACACTTCTACTTTAGAAAGGTTGCCTCCAGGGTCGCTGCCATCTTTAAATATGACCGCGGCGGGTTTAAAATTTTATTTCATATTTCGAAATGTCTCGATTCATTAATTATGATGTAAAACTCAGACGGTCTCGGTTTTTATCATTTAGAATTTGAACTTTCAATCAGATATCCTCTCTTGGTATCATTAAGTATAATTCAGAGTTCGAAACAGCACTATTTTATTAAGTTTACTGTTAAATTCGGATAAAATCTATTTTGATCCTTAAGTATAATATAAAATTTCGAAGTATCTCTATTTTTGCTGTTAACACCAATGCAATCACATGTCTAACGGGACTTTCATGTTAAACAGGGTAACACGTTTCTGAGGTCTAATGGGAATTTAACATTATACAGCCATCTTGTGGGTTTATAGGACCAAAATATATTGTCTAAAAATCGGTTCATAGGTTTTCACAGTACGATTAGAAATGTAAGAGTGTAACAAATTAGATCTACGTCCAGCAATCAACATGTTAATTGCGTTAATTTTGAATTGTGTCATACTGTGTGAGGCAGTTCATTATTTGAGTAAAGGTTTATTTTTATTTGGAGGGATTATATTTTATCCATTTCTTTTTTACATTAATATTCATGGTGATAGTTTTGAGATTCACGTACTTCATATCATATTTGTTTTTCATTCGCATACATTGTGTTTGGTTTTTCATTTATTCCAAATCCATTTAGTTTCTATCCTGTTACAGGCACAATTGACATCATATAATACTTCACCGTCTCCAGCATGTATTTGGTATTCGCCATTCAGGACTTTAATATTATAAATTTTACATATTTCTGCGAATATGCAGGTGTCATTGTGACACAGCAATATTGAATCTGGCACGGAATTAAATCCATGGCATGTGTAAGGATACTGTTCTTTAATGTCTGGTATGTGCATGATTGATTCATAATGAGGTTCCGTTTGATAACCGTGTCAGGCGAACTGGTCAAGAGGAGGTGAATTGTACTGAAAAATGTCAAGGGTTGAAATGTTCCAGAAACAGTGTTTGTACTTGCTGAAATGTTTGTCATAAATTGAAACTTTGCAAAGATCGATTTATTAAGTGAGGGGCGTGTGTTAATAATGGCAGTGAAATAAACCTAAATTTAGATCGGGCAAGTGAATAGTCGGGGGTGGGGTTCCCAAACAAAATATTGTATTTTATAATGACTCAAGCCGCAAAAGTAGTCAGTCGAGTTTTGAGATCTTGACTCTGAGGGAGTAAGAAGTACTCTCGTACCAACTATAAAAGGGATATGTACAGTATCTGGATGTCCTTGAGAGACGCGTAACCAAAGGTGTAAAGCGGGTGGCTCTGCAATAATGTAAAGAGACGATTCTGATAAAGGGGAAAGAGAGCAAGATACATTGTCTTTATTTCCTACATTATTTTTCTTTGATATGAATCTTAAGATATTGTTTGAATTTATTTTATGAATCACGTATGCTAATAATTGTTTATTAAAAGATTTTTATAAGATTTTAGGATCTTAATGCCAATGAATTGTTAGTTAGCAAATATTGTAGTTAAGAAAAAAGTAATTTAAAAAAAAAATTCATTTGTATAACTAGGATGTGAATTCTCTTAACCTAGGAATCGGTTGTGTTAGCACTATATGCGGCTATTTAATTATCAGCCGCATGCATACATGTGTCGACATTAATCAAGACAGTAATTATTAGTTATTTGTTATTAGGCTAGAGCAGACTATGTTATCAATCAGTTATTAATGGTGGCTGGATGTATTAGAGGAATACATTAAGTTTCATATACTATGTAATGTCTATAGAAGAGGTCGTGTGCAAAAAATACGGTATGGAATGCAATGTTGTGACCTGAAACATGTCAGCATCTAGCATCTGTTTGTAATACGATATGGCTAAACTTTGAACTGGACGATAGATGGAATGTTAATTCATTCCAGGAAGTTATTCTTAGAAAAATGTTAGTCTGGATTTATTTTATTTATCAGAAAAATAGCTTCCATCGGAACATAGAATAAAAGTTTCCACTTTGAATAGTAAGGTTCCGGGGCGGATTAAAGAATCCACGCCTGAACGAAGAGCGAAGACCAGAGAGAACAAGTGTTGCTGTACAAGTCGACTCCAACCGAGAAGCTGTGTTGATTCTAGAGAGTGGCCAGCAACCAGATCATATTCTGCAGATTACGTTTGAATCGGTCACTCGATTTTTGATGAAAATGTGCCGTATCTAAGTAAACTGGACAGCTAAATGCATTTTTTTAAACTTTGAATTAATTTATTTCTAGTAGAGGCGTATCTTACAATTGGTCTTGTACAATTTTATTTTGCTTATATAATTAATTAAGTTGTTTTAGTCTACATATGGGTGCTCATATTCTAATCTGTATCAATACTTGGATCACCATTTATTTCATCCATTAATGTCATATTTCTGTTTTCGCTTGATCCGGACTATAACATCGTGGTCGATCATCCTTTAGATATCTATACCATTATTCAAAAGGGGAAATAAAAATGAAACAACCCCACCACCACCTCAGGTCATAAATTGTGTGCGTAAATGGAAGATATTCATGTCCAGTTTATATGTGTTATGGTGTACTACAAGATTCTATTCTTGGACCACTTGTCTTCATTCTATACACTCAGTCCCACTCATGGTGTCAAAGATCCTCATTCGGTGTACCAACTGTACGCTGATGATACCCATGTATACAAATCTACCCATCCAGCTGAAAGTTGACGTTACCATCCAATGCATAGAGAGATGCATTTCCAATGTGAAGTCATGGATGACATATTGGAAATGCTGCAGATACATGATTATACAACTGAAGCCTTTCTGATCACGTGACCTCAAATAACAAGTATCAGCATCAACAACATTAAGTTCAGTCAATCAGTATGAAAGATTGGTGTCACTCTTGACAGTGCTTTCTCATTACACCAACATATCATGATCGTATCCAAGGCTGCATATCTGGAGCTATGGCGCATCATCCCCATTCGCGAATTTAGTCCAGATTATGCCAACAAAATATTTATTCCTTAATGCTTTATAGATTGGTGTATTGTAATTCCCTTCTATCTGGTTTGTCTCAGTATCTATTAGAGAAACTTCATACAGTTCAAAATACAGCTGCGCGGATCACCCATAAAGTACCAGAAACTGGGTATCACCCCTCGCCGCTCTGTACCCTGCACTAGCTACAGGTTCGTTCCAGAATCAAACATAAAATCAGTGTTCTATGCTATATTTCGTTGACTGCCTCTAGCCCAAACTACCGATCTGACTTCACCCAAATGTATACCCATTCTAGACACTTACGCTCCCCTTCCGACATTCGCATTCTAATTATGTCTACAATCAAAACGAAGTCCTAAGAAACGCTCTTTTGCGTACTAGGGGCAAGCACATTGGGCAATAATTATACTGGTCTCATTCAAAAGGGCAATAATTATACTGGTCTCATTCAAAAGGGCACATAAAATTCACGTAGTTTGACTGCAAGAACAGATTTAAGACTTCAAAATGCTTCCTTACCTGAATTATTTTCAGTATGTTTATCTTTGTAATTTCTCTGTGCTTGTGTTTGTAATCTTGTCTCTATATATGTCCAGTTGTGTTAAATAATGTTATAAAGCGCATTAAACTTCTAAATACTAAGTTCTCATTCTCATTCTTTTTCTTTTTCTTCTTCTTTATCTTCTCCCTCTTCTTCTTCTTCTTCTTCTTCTTCTTCTTCTTCTTCTTCTTATTATTATTATTATTATTATTATTATTATTATCATTATTTTGTAATTCTCTAACTCTTTAATCGTTTGAATGACACTCTCCTATAGAATGTAGGTGCAACAGTGCCTGCAGACTTTGTCATCGGGAGTCATATAACGTGTTCGCAGCTGTTTGAATGTCTGATCATTTTTGAACATTTTCAAGGCAATTCGTCTTCATATAACATTCTGGTATCAGTGGTTATGAAATCTTTGTTATTCGATTGAATGCATACAAACTATTTGCAAATGTTTTCTCGCAGCTTCAAAAGTAGATTCTGAATGTACTCTTGCGAATTATTAATGAAAAGATCACTAGACTTTAACTTTCCTTCACCAGTCTTATACTATGGATATTATGAGAAAATATTGATTATCCCGTTATGCCGTCGGTGTCGGACGAGATAAATTCATTTAATACATGAGTCATATAACATTCATGACAAATGCATGAAAACCGTTAGCTTCCGAACTCACGGAAATTGATGCATGACTTTTAAACGAATAAATTCAACAAATGATTGGACAATCGATTTGACGAGAAAAGTACTTTTTACTGATCTCAGAGCCTGTTTCCCCTTCCACAGAAAAACCAATCAAGATTAACTTACTCTGACCGCCAAAATTGTAATAGTTCCATCCAAGTCAGAATAATTCTCTCTAGTCCGCCTCTATCAATAACTATACTGGAATACAAAATTTTATTACTTCTATTTCAAATGGCCCAAGATTTCCCAAAAAATATTGTCTCTGGCTTGTCTCTACATTTTCATTTCCTTCACGTGACCCTACGTTAACATGTCTGTCGGACCGTTACCGTAGCAATGATGTTGTCCATCCATCCGCCTCTGATGCAAGAGGTCTAGGGTTCGAACCCCGGACGAGTCCAACGACTTATAAAAATGGTACTTGTAGCTGCCTTGCTTGGCAATCAGCATTATGAGGTTAGTGTTAGGACTGGTCTCCCTGGTGTCAGAATTAAGTGACTGGGAGGGACATAATGCCATATGTCTGTTGCATGATGCCCCATTGCTAGGCTTCACTATAAACTGCCACACTATAGACATCGTAGAGATATGACTGAAAAATTGTTAAAGTTACGTTAGAAATCCAAATCGCACACATACACCGCCAGTGTCATGTTACGAAGGGGCATTATACACTATCTGGACCGACCAAGTAAATTTATTGACATTTCGGAGAGCACTTAGTGAAATCGTTGTAGGTTGAATCTTTATGTTCATATATGTAGAGTTTCACGCCACAACTGAATCACAGTACATTGTTTCCTGCAGACAAAGTCCTGCTAATGCTATGAGATTGTTCTTTTCAGATATTTAGACGATTTCTCTTTAAACGTATTCAATTGACTGGCAAAATTACTCTTGGCAAAGTCTTCATATCAGTAACAAGACGATGATAATTCATGAACGATCCATTAGCTTGTGGTGTGAAATGTTAATTGTAACGTGGATCATTATTCCCATAATGCCATCTCGTGGATCATACTACCCATAATGCCAGGGCGCAGATTCACGTTATTCTTTCTTCCGTGCAGAAAGCATATTTTAGAAGAAAGGAATAATTCTTTCCTGGTCAGTGGCTTCGACCTAAAGGATCGTATCCCATTCACTCTTCTTTTTACGTACTCGATGACAGCCATAGTGTACGATGTTTTGATCGAAAAATGGCTCACCTTGATTGTCTTTCTCCAAAGATTTACTGCGGACATTTTGATTTAACAAATCCGTTAAATCTCATATGAATCATGGGATTTAATAAATAGTCTTTCTTCTTTCGTGACTTCAAGGCGTTTTTCATTTATGACGAACGAATAAAGTCGGTGATCAATGACATGAGATTCAATTTATTAATAATTTTACACAGCATTTGAATTGCTCTTGTTTCCATATAGGAAGAAAGGAAGACCACATTATTTAATTCGACAAAATTTAAATTCTATTAAGATATCTAGGAAATAAACATGCATTAAACTGAGGTACACATTCATGCAGCTTGGGAATATAAATTTATAATAATAATAATAATTATTATTGTAGCAAATCAGCAAATTGTAGTTAAATAATTTCGAGAGAAACACTTGTTAGGAAGTACACGTTTCGAAACGGTCTGGACAATGCAACTTACAGTCCGATTTGTCACGATGTACCTTCAACTTAACATCAGCTATTTCATAGAGATATCGTATACAATTCTCCAATGTTGAAGTTACTAGATTTAATTCGTTTGAAGAAGCATCTACCGTCTAATTGTATCAATCAGCCAACCTATATATCTATCTACCTGTCTGTCTGTTTTTCCGCTTTTCAGTCTTTTATTTTCCTCAGTTTATTTCCCTAGCTATACTACATCGTTGTATAAGAACCAGTCTGCTTATTACCTGTCTATCTGTCGACCTCTTTCCCACTTTATCGTTTAACATTTTATTTCTATTAGTCGTCTATCTATATCCCTATAGCTATCTCTGCTATTTTTAAAAGGTAAATTTATTCATTCTAAGTTATCTTACTGATATTTTCCTGCTTAATTCAAAGAGCACTATATATTTATCGGACTTTCAAACATATCTTAATCTTCCACCGCCTTTTCATTTTGAAATACGCATTAACCTGTATTTCATTTTAAATACACTTTAATCCTGCATTGCATTTTGAAATACACATTAATACTGCATCGCATTTTCAAATAAGACAAAAACACCTTTCTAAACCAGGGTATGACGCATCAATACAAAAACTTTGTATCGAATATGAAGTCTTCGTATTATAGGTGTTACCCCTAAATTTCCTTGTTTCTAAAAGCTACTACGTGACATCACCCGCGAGGACCGATTATAACAATATTTATCTGTTAATAATTTGAAAGTTTGTCTCAAATGTTTGTCTTGCTATACACACTGTTTGAATGTATGATAATTTGGAAAGATATACACTGCTGGAGCGATGGAAAAGAGGCGGTGATATCACAACATTAGAATACATAAACACACCATCTTATCAATCTACAAGGGGAAGAAATAACAAGTCAAAAGATGATAAGCAACGTTTAATTCATAGTCGACCGCTCAGGTGGCCTAGTGGTTAGAGCGTCCGCCTCCGATGCGGGAGGTCGCGGGTTCGAACCATACCAAAGACTTAAAAAATGGTACTAACAGCTGCCTCGCTAGGCGCTCAGCATTAAGAGGTTAGTGTAAGGACTGGTCGGTCTGGTGTCAGGAAAATGTGACTGGGTGGGTCATGATGCTACATGTCTGCGGCATGATGCCCCAGTGTTACACATCACTATAAACTGCCACATTGCAGACATCGTAGCGATATGACTGAAAAATTGTTAATGCTACGTTAAAAATCCAAATCACAGACACAATTCATAATCACGTAGAATGTAGTGATCATTACTATATGCAATGATTGAAATATATAGCTACACCTATACTATACTTCTTTAATATTAGCGAGAATAGAACTTGTCTACCAAGAAGATTCTAACAACTGGAATATATACTTCCAGTGTCTTTCAATAGCTTTCGTGTTAGTTCCAGGTCAATCCAATCTTAAGAGAGATTTTAGTAACTGGACTGTGTATCCATGCGCCCGCCATTTTTGCCAGCCGAAACTGAATTTCAGGGCATCTACCCAGGCATACGTTCCAGACTGCACTGACAGATAAGAACACAAACGGTGTTCATACAGGGGGCACCTCAAAAGTACAACTGCCTCGATTCTGCTTCACCTTTCTGTGCCAAGGACAGAGTTCAATGACATCGCTAATTGTGCCCAGTCCAGCTCGGTCCAGCAGTGAACGATATGTATATGCTTGGAGCTAATAGATTTGACTACTATTTCAGCAAAGGACTTCCTTGCAATGTGCGATTCTCGACAATTAGCGCTAGCCAAATTTCTGTGCTTTTTGTTTTTTGCAAACGAAGATACAAAATAACATATGCATGGTCATTGATCAAAATATAACTAAACTCTGTACACTGGAAACCAAGTACTATTAGATTACTGTACACTAGAAACCATGTCCTATTAGAGTAGAAACCGCGTCCTATTATATTACTGTACACTGGAAACCATGTACTATTAGATTACTGTACACTGGAAACCACGTACTATTAGATTACTGTATAATAGAAACCACGTCCTATTAGATCAGAGTGGAAACGGCGTCCTATTATATTACTGTACACTGGAAACCATGTACTATTAGATTACTGTATACTAGAAACCACGTCCTATTAGATTAGAGTGGAAACCGCGCCCTATTATATTACTGTACACAGGAAACCATGTACTATTATATTACTGTATACTGGAAACCATGTACTATTATATTACTGCTGCTGAGGTGTTATAAGAAGTTGGCAAGAAAGAAGATGATGAACGCACTTGACAATTGGGTCTAACTTGGGTTAAGACAGTGTTACGTTTCACCTTGGGTTAAGTCCGGGATCTTCCCATAAAGCTAGCAGGGAAAAATGGATGAGCAATCTTAAATAATGCATGCACATTTTAAGGCTATTGTATTATCGCTCAATCTGATAAGATTACAACGTTGCAAATATGGGCTGTCTGATAATTCTATGATGGATATTTTAAAAAAATGTAATTACCATTTTGTGAACGTGTATTATTGCACAAAGGTTGCTTGATGTACAAGGTGTTCAATCGATCTTTACTTGAATATATTTAAGATCTTTCAACACCGCTAATACATGACTGTGATCTTCATTCGTTTTCAAACCAGTTAGGCCTTGAACTTAGGTCCTACAAATTGACTTATAAGTTACCACATATCTATTAACTATTTTTATTTCGTACAGTGTGCGGAGATTATATTCAACTACGTGAAATATACCTATTTTAATATGGTTTAATTATATTTTCAGGAATTGTAATTAAATGGAATTTTCCCAGGTAAAAGACAATTTTGTTTAACTTCAGAGTCCCACTGATGATTGTTGATACTTATAAATTTTGAAATTATGCAGAGGCCACTTCAAATTTCCCAGACAGTTTTAATAGACAATCCTTCTGGTTCTGAAACTTCTAAAATACTTTTGTCCAACAATATTTAGCAAGGCTGAATGGTCTCGCGATTTGTGAATGTTATGATCTCAAACTGTTTTACATAACGTGGCAATATATTGTAATAAATTTGTAGTGGTTATAGCACCCCGTTTAAGGAATTCTTAGATTTGTGTGATTACTTGTTTGATTATTGGAATTCGGTGCAAT
>JAECUM010050651.1:0-34158 GCA_016617855.1 Megalonaias nervosa | reverse complement strand
AAACCGAGGCAGTCTGCTCGGACTGGCCTCGGTAGGGATCCAGCACCCGACCCATGGATTACGACTCTTGCACCCTACCAACTGAATTACCACAACTCCATTCGAAATAAATTTTTTTCAAAGACACTGTTAATCATAGACGCTGATCTAGCATGGAGTTTTTATAGGCCAAGTTAGAAACTGGACAATGGATTAAAACAGCAATTAAAAGGATAACTCATTCATTTATGTTTTCTACTCCACGTTTCCGTCGAACCCAAAGCACTAACCATATAAAAAAAAAGTCTTCTTAAAGTCAAGGCTAGGTTAGTCGGAAGCGAGACAAAGCAGTGACATTTCCATCCACAGTCTGTCAAGGTTTGGGTTAAAGGTTTATCTTTTCACTTGCTTAGATTTCATAAATCAATTGACAAATTCTGATCATATTTGGCTTGAATCACTATGAAGCTAAAATACATTTTTCTACTACATGCTCGTTCACTTCATCTACCTTGTGGGCAATGTTATATTCATCGGAAACTTGCGTGTTGGTTAAATTGTAACATTTGTTTAATATCTCTTATACGTCTTTGTGTATTTTCTTCATGAATGGGATAAATTATTATGAAGCTAAGGAAATATCTTCTAGGACATCCAGACTTCCGTTACCTCCAAGTCAAGGTCTCAGTGAATGAAAATTTGCACCAAGTTTCCATTAAAGCTTTTTCATTGCATATATCCAAAACCATTTGTTGGACCATCTTCACCCATTGTGAAGCGATGCTAATTTAGCCTACGAAACACATGCTCGCAATTCGAGTCAAGGTCACAGTAATGGAAAATATATGTTACGGTTTTGATTATGTTGTTTTTTGTTTGCTTATATTTCCTAAATCCATTCAGAGATTTCCTTAATATTTGGATTAAGCTACTATGAATTGAAGATAACTCATTCTCTGAATCGATGGCGAGCCTCTTTGACCTTGGGGCCTTCGAAAGAAAATCTGATGAAAGGTTTTGGTTCAAGTTTTCTTTAAGACACATGTTTGCGAATATTTCCCAAACCCTTTGATGGACTTCATTCATAATTTGGATGGATCATTATGGAGCTAGAATAATTCATTTATGTTTGTTCAACCATTTAACTTTGAGGTCGATGGTCACACGTTTCTCAGAAATGCTGTGATCGCGGGCTTGACATGCAGGTCCAGGACTTCTCATAATGTGGGATGATATATATTTTAGGGAGAAATATTATTATCAACATTTAAGGTTGAACAATAAATGAATATACTTGTCAAAGGTTTCGATAAGAAAGCTTGCTTTTCGCACGGTCATTATATCCTAGAAAGGAGCTCCTTTGGAGAATACTTGTAAATGGGAATTTCTCATTCCCAGACAAAATAAAACTGCCCATCAGAAGCGCTGGATGGATGTCCTCACAGCCATTGAAAACACAGGCACATACGAGCTGACAACAAATGAGCTGACTTATGGAGCAATGACTGCGTGGAGAAACGCACCTAGGTGTATCGGCCGGATTCAGTGGTCCAAGCTTCAAGTACGCGGAAGTTTCACCTACGTATATACATTACATACATAAATACATTCAAGCTGTCCGACTAGCGAACACACTGTCTGATAGGCGAAAAGACAGATAAGCATGATTTCTCCACTTACAAATTTCTGTCCACGAGTCGTCATCGTATTCCGTTAGCATGCCCCAAAAATGGACAAATAAGAAAGCGTCCTCGATAAATCACTTTATTGAAATGCTCGTACCGTCAGCTTATACACATCACAGTGTGTTATCACACCACAAAGCAATAAAAATGATGTTATGATGCAACTTCATTTTTCTGTATTTGTTTAAAACTATAAATGCGAAATCAGCAGACAAAAGCAGAATGTGTCTTTGTTTGTGTAGTAAAAGTAAAATGATTCAGCTAGATTATTTGAGGTTAATATGACAGTTAAAGAGAAACATAACCATGCCTGCGATTGGAACTTGGGATGTCTGGCAAGCACATCGACAACTCTACCAAGTGACCTAAATGATTATATGGTTAGTCTTTGTGACCTTTATTGTAACAATGTTTTACAAGCAAAAAAATTAACCACAATGACAGAAAATTTATTTGTTTTTGATTATTTATAGAAATTGAAAAGACATTAAATAATATCACCAGTTTCAGTAAAAGTTTGAAGAAATTTGGAGTTGATTTGTGCAAATGAAATTAACATATTGTGTCTTCATGAAGTTTATGTTCTGGGTTTAAAATCTGGCCATTTTCAAAACTAACCGTACTAATTCAGCATGTATAGTAAACCTAGGGAAACACCATGGAATTAAAACTTTAATAACTTTACATTTATGAATACTCATGATTAAAACTATATTTCTCAGCATAGTCCCGTCCTTGATGAAAGCTTCATGTCCTACTATAAGCACATCTTTGATGCACGCTTCATGTCCCAGTATGGGCCCATCCTTGATGCAAGCTTCATGTCTCAGTATAGGCCAGTCCTTGATGCGAGCTTCATGTCTTTGCACTTAAAAAATCATGTGCTAATTACAGTAATGAGATCTCTAATGTCAGATATGTAAAATAACTGACATTCTATCAGTAAAACATAGTCTCTAAGTTATTGTTCATTTACAAATAGAATAAGATCTTGAAAGGTTCCTTTTACTAAAATTTTTACTTTGCATCGTCAACCGATCACAACCAGTAACACCCATATATACTTTATTTTAAATTCACCAGTTGATAGACTGGTTCCAATTCTTCTACATGATTAGTACCGTGCATCCTAAAGAAACAAAATCAGATAACAGTCAGTATTAATCTTTAATAGGATACTCTAAATTGTATTAAATATTAGGGGCCACTGTGACCTACTTTTCAAACCAGACGGGCTTAGTGATGCAAATTTGTATCGGTAAGATTCTTAAGTGATTGATGCAGATAGAGTGATGTGATATTGTGTATTGGTGCAAATTAGCAAGAGGTAAAAATCACCATATTAACAGTAATACAATTAATCTCTACGTTGGGACGTCCTTTAATCAAAATGAAGTCATTCTTCCAAAGTATATCACTGTTCAATACTTTTTATAAGTCAATCGATCGACTAGGTTCCATGCTCATTAGTGGGGCATTGATGTCCAGAGCTAAGCACCTTGTACGAAGTCTTTTATATTTTCTGAAAATTTCAAAGCAGAATAGTTAGCTAAATTCAAATTTTTTATTGATTTCTTTGTTTGCTTGTTCTTTTTCTTCATATATGTACTAAAATTGATATCGTTCATTGTAGTGTTTAAATGATGTACCTGGTGAAGCCCATTTTGCAGTATATGCAGAAAATGCAAGGAGCCTCCATATGAAGGAAACTGTTTGTAATGAACAAAATTTATAAACCACTTCTTTACTTACTTTTCTCGCCTTAACATAAAGGACACCTTTCCATAAACGCAAAATGTTGTGATCCATGTCGTTTCATTCAGAGATATATTTCTCAGAGGTCCCTGCGGTGTTTTCTATTGACATGTTTCGCTGTAGTTCCTCAAGTGTGTTCTGTAGACAAGCTTAGCCGTGTACAAGCATCTAACCTCGAGAATGTCCTTGGCTTTTTCAGGTATTCGATGCTCGTCATATCACCACACCGAGAGGCATGTTTGAAACTATATGTAACCACATCAAGTACGGAACGAACAATGGAAACATTAGGTGCAGTAATATTTTTTTTTTAAAAATCATTACATATGCTTCATCTGAAATTGTAAATTTCACACCATTTAAAGTTGCAACTTTGGGTCACTATCTAATTATTTGAATAAATTTCTCGCCTGTTAATGGCGAGATAGATGTATTACATTATGACGGCAACCACAGTCGTCGATGCTTAGGCCCTGTCTTAACTTGTCTAACTCGCCTATCTTCTACATTGTGTGATGTATTCAATTGAAACTTTGGTATAATATTTCACATTATGGATAAAGTGTGTACCATGCTATGCTGAAATTTCAGCTTCACCCGTGTATCCGTTTATGCAGAAATATGCTTCATTATAACGTCTACAAATTGTACATCATGATTGCACACACCGAGAATCACAGTTTGCATGCAAATGCCTCATTTTGATATGGGCATTTTTCTTAGACTTAGGTTCACCTTAAGTGATGGTAAGACTAGGTACGTTCACAGTTGGCAGCCCAAGTGCATTCACTGTAGAGAATAACGGTAATAGCATCCATATCCACTGTACATAATATGACTCATCTGTAGCCATTGGTTATAGTCATAATAGCATCCATATCCACTGTACATAATATGACTCAACTGTAGCCATTAGCTATATTAATAACATCCATATTATAGCATCCATATCAACTGTACATAATATGACTCACCTGTAGCCATTAGCAATGGTAATAGCTTCCACATCATACCATTCATATCCACTGTACATAATATGACTCAACTGTAGCCATTAGCTATGTTAATAACATCGATATACACTGTTCAGAATATTGATAATAGCGGTAGCCATGTTTCATACGGTATGCTGCAGGCAGTTAAAATAACCGTGTGTCTGATTCTTGGTGTGTGCATGTATACAGACCAGTGTTATCCCTGTCTGTGCGACTTAGCTCCATTATCCCCTGAATAGGGATAACCTCTTTGTCCTCATAAGCTATTGTGATGGATTGCTCAGAGAGGTAACTGAAAAATTATATTTGTTCTTTTAACTTAAAGAACGCAGTTCTACTTCATGTCTGATTGAGTTTGGGTAAACATGTATTCTCATACCGTTTCCTCGTCTGGCTTAAAGAATGCGTCCCTATTTTATATTCTATTGTAGTTGGAGTAGACCCATATTCTCATACCATTTTTTCGTTTGCTTTTGTTTGTAGCCTGCAAGCTCTGTGGATACTATTCCGACCATATGATGTCAATTTTACTTCATTTGCCAGTTGTGTATTTTATATTTCAAAACTGTACTTTAATGTTTGATCTATATACGAAACATGTCAATCATATATCCAATTAACCAATGTATCAGGTTGACGGGGCAGGAGATGTTTAGGGCGCAAAAAACAATGCTCAACTGTCTGAATGATTATTTAGCGAGTATGGTCTTTACATTGGGTACATATTTGAAAACCGATGTTGATTTGTCATCCACTTTAGCAACTGTTTCCTTACCCGTTTAAAACCCATAAATATCTTATAAGAAATTTTCAAAATGTTTTATTAAATGTCTACAAGACACCTCTTGTAGTCGACGTTTGCCATATTGTATAAGTGATGCTGAACAATTGTCGAACATTCCTTTATTTAAAGAAAGCAAGAAAAATAATAACAATATCAGCAGCAACAGCTCTTGAACCATGCCAATAATTTATACCAAATGCAGGAGAAGTGGTCTTAATATCAGGTAGCATTAGTGATGTCAAATTGGGTTACGCTAGTCTCTGCATAATTTATTTTTATAATATCTATAACAGAACAGTAACAATAAAGATTTAAAGTTTTTAAATATTTGCTTTATCATAGCTTTCATTTGGAATGGCCTTTTATTCTTGTCCTATATTTTTTCCAAGTTGTTCAGTTTTTCGGCTTTAAAAGTAGTCTGTGTTAAACAGCCGATTGGAGAACATATTGCAAATTATAGAAAATTATGTACTATCGACATAAAATAAAATAAGATTTTACTTATATTGTCCCTTCTGAATTACTTATTTTTAGAGAAGTGTACTACTTAGCTAATTGAATCGCATCCCTCAAAGGGTTCGACAATGAAACTGTTGAAAAGCGTAATTATACATCATCTTCAGTGTCTTTAAATACCTTTCTTAAAAAGGAATTCGTCTTCGTGGCAGTCCCTCATTTTACGTAAAATATCTCTTGACAGATCTGCCATAACAATATTTCCACCCCGGACAGGCGGAAGAAACGACTTTCGTGTATGGAACTCACAGCTGCTCTCATATGCCGGCTACAAACAGCCGGACGGAACTGTGATCGGAGATCCAATGAATGCCGAGTTTACAGAGGTAAAATGACCCACTGTCATTTCTGTCAGTTTGACTGTTATGAGCATAAAATGCTTTGGATATTTTAATGTGACTTTAGATAAACTTATCTACCGGTAGTTCTTTTCCATAAAAATATAATATCCCCATAAGATCACAGTAACAATGCATTAAGTCAGAATTAAGTTTATATACAATTAGAAGGATAGAAAATGAATTCCAACTTTCATATTATTCATAATTTGGATTTAAAGACTTCAACACAAGAATAAACATGGTGTCACCAATAAATTTACAGTATTACCCGTGACACGGGCATCCGCACGTACAAAAACCCACACATATGGGCTGTCCCACTGCTTATCAACTTGTCTTCCTAAGGCATAGGCAATAGTTTGGAGTGAGTTTCATATCAATCTACCCTGTAAAGAAGGATAATGGACTAACATTATATATGCACATGCATTATTGGTGCATTCTTGCTTAAGATTTTGAGTTTAGCTTGTGAACACATAGGTCTTGCACCCTATGCCAATACTGTTACGCGTGGAATGATGAAACTTGGTGAGAGGATGCATATTAATCAGTAATATACTCTCGCTACAATAGTATGCCCATGTGACCCATATTTCACGCTTGAGTGACTTTTGTTCAAGTTTGTGTTTTTAAGTTTATTTCTTGATCATTGCTCATGCTAATGTCGTTCAACTTGACGATTGTATGGGTCACTATTCTTACCACACCAATAAAGCAAAATATCACTGTGGCCCATAATTTTTAATTTTAACTCATGATCACATAGCTTATTTTGCACGCTTTATATAAATTACACCGTCTACAGTCATACAACAAGAAGTATGATCATCTTACCCGTCACTCTAAGGTTACTCAAAGCGTTTCAACTGCAACCAATAAATGTTGGTTTCTTGTGCATAACAATGATAATACATTATGAAGTTGAGTTCATGAACAACTTCTTCGAAAATAGTACCTCTGGGTTTTACAAACACATTATAGAACCTTTACATTAATATCATACAATTTTCTTCGTTTACTGTTTTGTATGAATTGTTACATGTCAAGATCGCTTTGTTATGAATTTATTTTCTGCATGATGATAATGTTTATAGTGGTAACTGCAGAAAACTTAAAGCTTTGAAGGTGTGATCTATGTAATGTTTGATTACATTCTGTTTGTGACTCTAAACCATGTGACGGAGCATAACTGAAACAAATGCATATTGCTACACGTTTTAAAGTTGCTTTGTGTGAACTTAAGAGCATTTGTGTTCTAGGCGCGTATGAGTTTTCATTGCTTTCCAATGAATATACTAAATTAGTTACAAAGATCATGCAATGTCCTTCACTACGCCATTTTTGCTTTCCACAGCTATGTCGGAAATTGGGTTGGAAAGGAAAGAACGGAAGGTTTGATATCCTCCCAATGGTCCTACAGGCCAATGAACATGATCCGGAGCTGTTTGAAATCCTGCCTGATTTAGTTCTGGAAGTTAACCTAAAACATCCCAAGTAAATCTCTCTTGTATTATTTTTGCCTTTTCAATGTATTATATATCGAGCAATAATGTATCGAAAAACACTGCAAGCAATACAGAGAGGATTATGTATACATACAGCGAAACCCAATCGAAAGCCACCTTCCGCTGTACCGAAATCGCCATCAGATCAAACTTTTGTTTGCTTCCAGTTTTGTTTTTCTTTAATAAGATCCTCTATTACCATGTAAACCAAAACTCCTCTGCTCTGAAAACCCTAACAAGTTTTCTTTTCGTAATTTCAGTTTTGTACAAAAATTAAGCCTGGCCCTTTTAAACTTGGAATGTATTGTAATAAAGTTTGGAGTATGCGCCATTTCTATACAGTTTTCCATTTTTAGGGTTTCTTAGATTTTCGTGATTACTTGTTTGATTTTTGGAAGTCGGTATTGGGCCTCAGTCCAAAACATTAGCCAGTTACTAGGGGCAAACGTCGCAGAGTGCAGTGTTGATGAGAATGCATGACGGCATGGTTTAATTTCGTAACGAGTTCAGGCCAGAGCCGCATAACTGGAGCCGAGTTGTCCCGATTAAAATCTAATTGTGTGGATTGATTGTGTAACTGCATGTGCAGTATTTATGATTGGAGGCTGGTAAATTCTATAATGGAATAATTGAGAAGGGACTGTTCCGTCATCTGGAGACGCCTTTTATTGTTGCTAAGTATTACTTTTGATTAATCGTTGAATGTCCCATGGGCAACCTAGGTAGAGACATTATTTCACACACGCCGATAGTAAGCTAATCCGAAGTTTTTATACCTTAAATAAGACCAATATTTGTATGCTAGTTGTTAATAAATAAACGCTTATAGATACGAGCCAGTTAATAAAGACTGTGTTGCATTACTTATAATCTCATCTCTCTTAATGATGTTCGTTTGTTTATATGACCAATAGATTTTTTTAAAAAATATATAACCGGACTTTAATGAACAAGCCCCGCGGGTTAGCTTTAGAAACTTTGCTAATGGAGACCCGCAAAATATGATTCTAAAAGTCAGATTTAATCAACTGATTTTGAAAGGACACAACCATTAAATACCTATATTAAGTAACCATGACTGTCATTTGTCTTCACTAGCATGTCAAAATGTCAGAAAGACACCCTATGCGTCATAGACTGAACCGTATATATAAGATGATATTAATTAAATCAAATGTTACGATGCTATGCCTAAAAACCATCTGGATACAATGGTTAAATTGAATTTTGAAAATAAAACAGAAATGATTGAAACTTTGTAAAACACTGGAAAACCCGATCCTTAAAACCAATTGGTAAAATGACATTTCTGAAAACTTTAAATATTCCAAGTCTTAATCATTTGCTCATATCGTTGTCAAATCTCCCAAAGCGTTTGCTGGGAATTAAAGGAATTGTTTTTCACCTTTGTCTGACAGTCAAAAGTTGACAAGGTTAAAAGAGAGGTTATGCATCAGCCGTTTTCCAAAGATGGCATAGTAATTATAGACATTGATCGACTTATATTAGTTCTGAGAATAAAGTGTATTCATAGATTTATTGTATCCGATAGAACATTTGTCTATTTCTTTGAGTATGAAACATGTGAGATTAACTACATGTTCCTACAAGAAGATAAAACTGTAATTTCAATATCCAAAAACACAAAGAAAGTTTTTTGGCGTGAACAGAGGAAAATATACCCCGGACAGGAGACGATCTTATAAAAACAAATTTATGAAGAAGCTCCCTTATAAGGATGAATAAGATATCAGTGTTCTATAATGTATCTTCATTGACGAAACGCATGCGGATCAGATAAACTATTTCTGATTTTGACAGTTTTAAATCTAACTATGGTCTCCACACGAATTTCCTTACTTTTTCAGGTATAATTTAATGTGTAAAGTTCTTATGTGAATTGATGCAGCTAGACCATTTATCCCTTTTCATTTGGAAATTGTATTTCATAACTAAAAAAGTGTAAAGACCTTTCAAACCACTTTTGAAAAAGGATTTTTAACCAACTAGCGAAAGGAAACGGAATTAGACTTTCAGTTTTAATATAGATGTGGCGTATATGGTATGCTAACGTGTTTACAGCAAAAAGATACTCAAAATTACAATGGCTTCGATTTCGTGTTACTCATAATTTTAACAATGAATTCATTTTTACATAAAATAAAATTTTCTGAAACTGATAAATGTCCTTTTTGTAAAAACATTTCCAGAAACCATACTGCATTTGTTTTGGGAATGTAATGTGATCAACAGGCTGTATAATGACGTGTCCCGCTGGATGCGGAATAAAGTGAAAATATATGTTGTGCCAAGTGCAAAGACTGTTACATATGGGACATATAAGTACCGATAGAATATATGAGCAACCTTTGTAGTTTTGTTTTCTTCTAGCCAAATATTAAATCAATACATATAAAATGAAAAAGAGTGTGCCTGGATTAGAGTGGTTGAAATTTTTTCTTAAAGACCATTATAATTGGAAAAATATATTGCAATCAAATCTGAAAAGAAAGAAACATTTATATTTTATTTGTAAATATTGGGAGCCATTATTCCAACAGTAATTAAGAATACATTGTTATAATTCAAATGCACGTTTGTTAGCAGGGTGTACATTATAGTATATAGTGTTTTTGTAATATATTATGTCACTTCATGCCTGATCAACTGACATGATCTGAAAATCTGAAAACTCAAACTCTCTCTCTCTCTCTCTCTCTCTCTCTCTCTCTCTCTCTCTCTCTCTCGGTTTTTGTTTTCTCTCTATCATCTTAAAGTGACGAAATATTATTGTTTAGAAATATTGTACAAATACGTATTGCATGTATATATAATCTATCTTATATCAGTGAAGAAGAAACAAAAAGCTGTGCCACAAATCTTTGACGATGATAGGCTTGTATATCTTATTATACATGTATATAAACTATACATTTTTTCGCGTTTCGATGTTCTCAGTAAACCGAAACCTCTCAAATCCAAATTAAATTTGATTTCGGTTTTGAGAGCTAGCCCTCTTTCTCTCTCTATCTATTATAATGCAAAACGTTCGATTTCCGAATCCGTTAGAGTACATTTCATCGCAAACGTCATTAATATAATGCAAAATGAATTATTTTATCTGGCGAGTGTATCGCCATACCTTGTTACCTTGGAGCAGCTTCACCATTTTGTGTATTTTCAAACATTTATAGACACCTGCTACGCAGATTTCATTTTCTGGCACCTGTTAAGATTGTTTGAACACAGAATGTTACGAGGTTTCAAATGAATCACAGAAAGGTATTGGGGAATTACATGTCAAGCTCAGAAAGAATGCGACTGGCCTTTTGACGATTTAAATGGTCGTTCGTGTTTTAAGTTCTTTACTGTTAATTCAACATAATTGTCTGTAGTCCCTTTTCTTGTCGCACCATTTCTACTTCTCCAACGTTTAAACAGAACAGTGACCTTCTTTTCAACCTTATGAAGAATCCTATATATTTTCTATATTTAATATTGCAAAGGCGCTTAAAAGAAAGTATTCTATAACCTATACTAAATTCTTTTCTTAAAATTAAAAATATCAACAAAAGAGGTTTCAATTTTCTTCATTTATGATTGAATTTTCAATTATTTGTTTTAATTATTTATGATATATCCATACGTACACATCTCGATACGTGTAGAAAGTATTCTTGAGGTAGCCATTTAAGTGTGGTCTTCTTTATCTAGCATTCTATTTTATCTGGCAAATTTACCGGGAACCTTTTGTGACTGAAGAAGGAGACTATACTCTACCTTGAGAAGGGAGTCTTTAGATGAATGCAAATATCAGGTGCAATTCATCTGTGTGAATACGGCTTACGTACCAAAACTGGCCTAATCATATAATAATATCCCTGATGCACTTAATTTACCGAATCTGGTAAATGAGAGAGAGAGAGAGAGAGAGAGAGAGAGAGAGAGAGAGAGAGAGAGAGAGAAATCGTAGAAAATGGTCAGCAGCGAAAAGATAAAATCCTAAATATCAATAAAACGATTCGTGACACGGACGTAACGCTGGTACAGTGACTTTTGTACGATTGCATAAAAAATAATTAATCATACTAATACGATGCTCCTCGCTAGATTCTGAAAACTCTCTAATAGCTTAGTGACAATCTGTATCGAACTTGTGCGATAATGAAATTTTATTCCAAAACAGATTTCCCTGGTTTGCCGAACTAGGTGTGAAATGGTATGCCCTGCCGGCTGTTTCAAATATGCTGTTTGACTGTGGCGGTCTTGAGTTTACAGCTTGTCCCTTTAACGGCTGGTACATGGGCACAGAAATAGGTGCCCGGGACCTGTGTGACCCACATCGTTATAACATCCTGGAGGTGCGTAGAAATTTTGACTCATTATAAGTGCGTTGAATGTGGAAATATATTCAAAAAGTGTTCTGATTGTGCATATGAAAGCACAGCAGCATTTACCTATCACATCGATAAAACCGAGCTAGGTTTGCTACGAAGGATCTAACTGGATTATTGTGTGTCTACATATCCATATGTATATTTACGTAAATGACTATTTCTCCGCCAAAGTACCCATAGCTGATACATATGGAGGGGAAGTGTTTCTCAGCGTTTGGTATTCGAGGATGATTGACCTTCGATTCTAATTTTATTAACATAACAAATTGAATGCAATCACAAAATAACCATCAGAAATTTTCGTGCTTACCTATAGTGCATGTTTCTACAAAGATAATATTGATCACTTGTACATCATTGCAGTGTTCCTGGACCATTTGCGTCGTTTAAAAGGAGATTTATACCGAAAGGAACCAGGTTAAATATGACTCATAAAAGCAGAACTTGAATTTGCACTGGAAATTAAAGTATAGTTAGTAACTTTTTAAAACGTATTTTCACAAACATTATGAACTGTAATGCTCTGCGTTCCTGAAAGAAGCTTTATTTCACCCATCGTCCATACTAAATATCATGATAAAAAGATAATTGTGACAGAGCTAACAAACACATTTCATTGCAGACAGTTGCTCAGAAGATGGAGCTGGACACCAGTAAGAGCTCCAGCTTGTGGAAAGACCAGGCATTGGTTGAAGTGAATATGGCTGTTCTGTACAGTTACCAGGTTGGAAAACCTTTCTTCTCGGCCATCACTGTTCTGATGCATCCTTCAACTTTATCAAATCAGTTATCTTTAGCAGAGGATGTATTAAAGATATTAAAAAGCCCAGTTTGGCAGCATTTCATTCGTAAGGGTTTCTCTTCGGTAGGGACCTCCATGCTTTAGAAATATGGTATCGGCGATTTTTTTTTCTCATATTTAGTAAGGCCACTCTGCTGTTATCATTCTGCATCATGATTGGCTCTAAATTACAGTTTATAACCTAAATGTTTCCGAGAGATTCCACTAGAAATGCTAGCATATTTCTTTTTGAAACAGTATCATATTGTACGTGTATATAATTGTTGCTATGGCTATCTCGTGCACCGCTTGAGGTTCATCTTGCTTCAAACGTCACATCGCATCCCATTTCAGCATCAAATGAAGTCATCGTGCGGGAAGCAAAGCAGATACAAGTAGATACTAACAAAACTGTAGTGAATCAATGGCAGTTTTATTTTATCCCTTCACTAAAGGTAGTTCGTGTTCCTTGGAGATTACAAGATGCTGAGACAGCGACGATAATCTTGGAATCAATTTTACATGCCAAAATGATATCGTGTCATTAAGAGTAGTTTGTCAGGTAAATACAACAAATGTGGATGAGTTTGGTTTCCAGTTCAAAAATCCCATCATCTACCCATCAATCCTGCCAGATGAAATGATTTATATTTTGCAGGCGATGGGCGTGACAATTACTGACCACCACGCCGCCGCCGAGTCTTTCATGAAGCACTTGGAGAACGAGCAGCACCTGCGCGGTGGGTGTCCAGCAGACTGGGTCTGGATAGTTCCTCCAATGAGTGGCAGCTTAGTGCCAGTCTTCCGCCAGGAAATGCTACTTTACAAGCTGAAGCCTTCATATGAGTACCAGGTATAATGGCCACAGAAAGACATAGGGCAAGAGAAAAATATATTAAGAGTGTATCACATCAGATTACGCTAACATTTGCAGTTTCACAACGTCAGAACATAAACTTCGTATGTCATAAACTCAATGTATTGTTGAACACACAGATGACGAGAGAGAGAGAGAGAGAGAGATTGCAAATTGTCTCTTATCCACTGTGACTGCCCAGTCGGCCTTCCTAAATTCTTGTGTACAGAGTGATGGTTCAAAGAAATATTTTGGATCAAGGGTCATGCATGTTCCTCCTTTCAGGATTTAAAAAGGAAACGCGGGCAGTTTTAACGACCACCTAAGTTCCCATATCACTTTGTCTTCAAAGATTTTACCAAATGATACAACATTTTAGTATGAAATGGGGCTTGTGAATAGAATCATACTATCCCTACGACAGCTGATTTATTATGCTTATAAGTGTCTCCAACGGCAAAATTATCAATGACAGAAGTAAAGTCCTCCAGACTTATCACAGAAATATAAAATGCCGGTCTTCCAGAGTAGACCCTTCAGATTCTCACAAATGTTGTGATTTCTCTCTTTCTGTCTATATATATATATATATATATATATAAGTATGGCGGCGCAAGTATTGTTATATATATATATATATATATATATATATATATATCGGTCTGTCTCTCTCATGCCATGGCATTGCCCACTGCCATGTTACTGCAAACGAACTGGAGCAGTTTTTAGATGCTGCAAAACAAACATAACTCACAAGAAATTGTAAACGATCCCTTACCATTGTCAACATCAGCGTAAGAACCAAACTAAACGATGTGAAAGAGTGAGATATTATTTATGATGCCAGACGATTCATATTGCAGATGACTGAAGAACAAATCATGATTTTATTTAGTGCATAGAAGGGATGCATCGTCGATACAGATCATTCCACCATATAAGCGACTATGACGACGGTTTATTTCACATTATCAATTTCGTACCTGTAGATTGATCTAATCTGAACATCACTGAGTAGTTTCAGTTCTTCATAGTCTGTACTATCAGAATCGGCACATTTTCGAGGAAATAAAATGTTATCAAGTTGACATACTACGTACAACATGAGACCAATATATAAATACACACGCAATATTTCAATCTTAAAATTAGTAACATTCAGACGTTTGAATTCACTTGCGCTGCGCTAGCTTTGTTAAGCTATACGTTTTTTCACCAAAATTGAACGCATGCGCATATAATGAGACCAACTCCATAATAACATGAATAACACGAATATGTTGTTTGCAGGAGGTCCCATGGAAAACATGGGTCTGGAACAAGGATAAAACCAATACCGCTGACAAGCCTAGACGTAAGATTGGATTCCGGCAATTAGCCAAGTAAGTGAGTAAGGAAGGAAATACGTGCATCCAATATTCATTTAATATTTTATGAACATCTGAAATCAGCCCTTTTTATTCAGAAAATAAAAAGGTAGAAGATGTTGATGCCGATTATTGTTTAATATAATAATTATCCATTTGTCTCAAGTGCCACCTCAATTAAATTACATTAAAATGGGTTAGTAATGATACTATACGCATAACTTCATCTTCTTGTTCAAAGGGCGGTGATATTCTCCATCAAGTGTATGGGAAGGACTCTTAAACGAAGAGTAAAGTGCATAATTCTGTATGCCACTGAGACCGGAAGATCGGAAGAATTTGCTAGGAACCTCTACCAGATCTTCATGCATGCATTTGATGCAAAGGTCGGAAGATTTTTTTAATAACATACCGTTTATTTCGCAAGCGTTATCTGTAAGTTCATATTGCAAAAATCGCTGTAACATAATAGAAATCAACGACACATACTCAGGTCAATGATCGACACAAAGTCTGTCCAGTTCACGTGAAAAATAGAATATAAAACTAGTTTCCATCACGCATAATATTATTTAGTCGTTTAAATAAATAAGAATTTTTCACTTGCTGAATGTTCCTTGTTCTATATGATATCATTAAACTAGTTTAAGTCATTCGTATATTATGAACACACATTTACGATCCTCTTTCAGTAGAGTCATTAATCAAATGCAGCCCAAACAATAGGAAAACCAAACAATGATTGATGAGTTATTTTGTTCGTTGTTAAACGGAGCAACAGACAACATATATCAAACACTTATAGACCACGTAGGTCTTGTCGAAAGTTCGAGATTTCATCAACAATATCAGAACCATAAAAAGGCTTCCTTGCAAGGATTGCCTTAGTTGCTTTTAAACATTCTTTGGGACGGACAAGTCAGAAAATTGATGGACACTTGTCCCACGAAAAAGTGATTATTGAACCGAAATATTTAAATACTTTCGTACAAGAAAACACACACACACACACACAGACACACACAGATATATATATATATATATATATATATATATATATATATATATATATATATATATATATATATATATCAGGTTTCTCAAACTTAAAAATAACATTTAGAATATAACGTCATTTAGCACTTCTTGAATATATGCTCCAAATAATCGAATAATAAACCATTTTTAGTTCACAAAACGTTGATTGTTTAACAAATCAAGAAAAATACAGTTGGAAATTTGTGATGCCCTATCTAATATTTTCAACGCTCAGATTAGTACAATGGACGGGTGATTCGACAATATGTCAGACATTTCGATTCTAGTCGCAGGTCTCATTTTCTTTCCTCATTTTTAACTTTCCATACTAAGTCACTCGTTTCCTGTAATATGCACAATACACACAGCCTTTTACTATCTCGTTTTTGTTATATAAACAACCCTAAGCAAATAAGATTGCAATTTACAAATTTCCAGTTGAGTGTAACTGTCTAAAGTGCAATATAGGTGCGACCTTATAAACTTGTGACATATTTTGATCAGTTTGTGACATATTTTGATCAGTCTTTTAGAAGACCCCCAAGGAGTAAGAATCTCAGTCTTCTGATTAGATCACTAAGACGCATGTTCACAATGTTGATATTTCCGCTTGCAAATGTTAAACTGATGTTTATACTGAAACCAACCTCTGTCTCCAAATACAAATTGAATGAACATCGACCTTAATCAAAGTATTCTTCTTCTTACCCCGCGACATTCGAAAAACATAACCTTATATTTATGACAAGCCTTGCGATCCATATTATTATGTATATATAATTTGTATTGTTTGTTGACGTTTCTCAATTATTATATTATGTATATGTGTCATTTATAAGTGATCTTAGTCCTAAATCAAGTTAATGGTCTACTGACCAGTGACATTTATTTTGTAAACAACAAAACATTGCTAAGATTTCTCTATGATAAGTTAAATATTGAGATCATTATTATTGGCGGTAAACATGTTTATTTGAATCTGCGTCTAGGACATCAGTCTTCCATTTGGAAATTCCTAAACTTGTTGACAACTTTGAATATTTTAGAGAGGACAGTGACCTACATCCTGGCTCTGTTATTATGTCTTAGCTTTTATATCAATGTTGTTTTCTTTAACAATTACCCATTCCTACCTTAACATGCGAAGTGGAAATAGTCTTACTGTAGTGTTCAGTTTTTAATTTGGGTAGACTTATTGATTTAAAATATTCACTGGAATTACAAAGTGCTCATTAATACTTCTTGGACTAAATCATTAAATTGGAATTATAGTGAATTCAGTCAAGGATAGTTTGGATTATATTATTGTGATGAATCAAAAGACTGCTAACACTTAGCAACATCCCAGGCCATTGGCACAATAGTACATTCGAAACCGTAGGCACATTCAATATTGGAACTTATTTGGAATACCAGTTAAATTCAGTTGGAACTCTATGCATTTGGACTTGTGATAGAACGTTTAGGACTATCTGTGATTTAATTAAAAATTCTGTAAATTCTTTATAAATTTTCACTTTGTATTTTAGGGAAATAAATTCTTTGTTGAATTTTCCAAATTTGTTGGTTTTCTCTCTTTTCTGTTAGTTTAAAACCATAGAGTCATAATAATGCAGGAACTAGTAGGTTTTGGCATGTGTCGGAGCAACACTGGATTATAGAGACAGGCAACAAAATAATCATTAAAGGAGTTAGTGAAATGTCGCGTATTAAACTCGTCCAACACGATAGTCTTTCACAAGATTGCATCCAGATACTATTGACTTTATAGAGTGGTTCTCAGATTTAGAAGTGTTTCCTCATTATCAACTTTTCAAGTAGAGAAAAAAAAAAAAAACAATCTGATGACCTCAAGTCATTGTTTTATAGCAGTTTGCTTGCCTTATGTGATGTGGATCTGTCTGCAGGTACTATCAATGGGGGACTATGACATCTCTGATCTTGAACACGAAGTACTTTTACTGATCGTGACCAGCACATTTGGAAATGGGGATCCACCTCAAAATGGAAAGGTTTGTATAGACGGGCACTCATCTTTTGTAAGAGTAAACCCATCAGTATCAAATAATAGCAATCAGGTGGTGAGGGAAAAAAAGCAATTTCGGGAAGTTACGTGAGAAGAACGCAATGAAAAATATGTCCTCAACAGATTACCCTTTAATGTTCCACGTGTGGCCTATCAGAACCGTTGTCAGCAATTATTATCCTTGTTTCTCTTCATTAGATGTAAATGTAACATGATGTTAAACAAATACCTGCATTAGTGGATCATTGATATCCGCTCTGCCTGTTGACTTAGGAAATATCATATAAACATTCCAAAACTGATGCATATCCAACTGGAAATCATTTTACTTGTTGTACTATTTCTTTCAAATGGGCATTAATGTCTATAAATATAAGCTTTTGTTCTATTTGTTTAAGTTATTATATTTTATTCTTCACTTTTTTAACTATGCAATATCAATGGATATAGTCCTATCAAGACCAATACCCATCTCGCAAACGACAAGATTATTCATGGCAATGAGTCAATATTATAGTTGCAAACAAAATGTTACCAAACTGTTTTTATTATTATTTTGTTTCATGTATATATTATTTTGTTTATGCAGGTATTTGCTAAAGATTTATTTAAAATGAAACATCCAGACGGCAGGCACGGGTACGTATAAGCAAGCTTGGTATTTTAGTAAACCAAAGAAGGATTGTTTTGCGGAATATACTAGAGTCCGTCCGTCACACATTTGCTTACTTAACATCTCCGAACATGATGAGATATCTTTGTGACAATTGGAATGTTTAGGTATAATAATTAAACAATATGTCCAGTAAAGAACAAAGTCTATCAAAGAGGAATTTTCAGCGTCATCAACATTTTTATTGCAAATTGTATCCATGCATGCATCAAACTTTCCCCTGAACAACTCTGAGATAGTTTCAAGAAACATGGTGTGAATGTATACCATGACAAACCTTTCTGTCCCACTTCAGAAGCGACTTTGTCACATTAATCCTTTCCAAGTTTTGTTTCCAACTGTGTTGGTCAGTCCTTCATACTTTTCTCCATTTAGTGATTATGCCTTGCTATACTAGTACTTTCAAAGTAATCACCTCATGAATAAAAGTGTTTTTTACAATTCATATCACCATAACTATCTGAGGTGTCTTGATGAAATTTGACATGCTCTTGTATTATAATCAGGCATAGTGTCATGTTAAAGAGTGAACTATATCTGATCTGTATCCTACGAATTATACCCAGTTGTAGAGGGAACTATATCTGATCTGTATCCTAAGAATTATATCCAGTTGTAGAGGGAACTGTTGAACTTACCACCCACATTAGCTGTCAAACTTATGAAAACACACATCTAGATCGTAGAAAACAATTTGGAGCAGGTTTCATAGCACGCGAATCCTGGGAAGGGGCATTACGTGGCTAATTTCGTACATTACTTGTATATATTTTTGGTTAAGATTTTGCTCAGTTGTTTTGTATGCTGTATACATACTGTTACGCATGGATTCCAGAAACTTGGTGAGGTGATACATCTGGATATCAAAGCACAATATCACCAGTGTATATCACTGTAACCCATTTTGTTTGTTTCACCAAATTTGTTTAAATGTTGTGTTTTAAGTTTATTTCTCAAGTTGTATTCATACTGCAATCAGTAAAACTATATAGCTATATGTATCTCTGTTATTAGCAGACACGACCCAAAAAGTATTTCTTTGTGACCTAAATATCAGATTTGCCTGGTTTTGTTGAAGTTCTTGCGTTTAGCTCATAACCATATAGACTTTTTGCACCCTGTTGGCATACGGTAATAATTGGAAACATGAAGATTGGTGAAGGATGGATCTTGAAGAATACCACAGTATAATCACAAACGTAGTCAGTGCAAACCATAATTCATGCTTCATTGACATGGATTCAAAATTGTGCTTGAAAATTATATCACAATCACTGTTCACTGTATATTGACCGAACAAAATGTTTGGATGCTTCTCTATTTTTCCATACCCATACGCCAAAGGAAGGTCGCTTTGACCTACATTTTATATTGGTATGGCTAATGACCGCATCTTTATTATATCCTGTACAGAGACAGTTATACCTGAAATCATATAAGGGTGGTCACTGTGACCTATATTTTACTCATCACTGAATTATGTTCATTGTGTGTTTTTATTTCACGGTAATTTTGTAAATTTAGGCGATTATATACATCTGTATTATTCCCATACCCATGTAAAATATAATGTCTCTGATTACGTACATTTAATATTTTACTAACCTATGTCTGTTTCCTGCGCTTAGGCTTTGATAACGTAGGGGTTTGTAATGCTGTATACAAGCTATCAAATTTACAATCATAATACCTATTGAAGGGATGCATCTTGATCTACATATTTTTGCATTTCAGAAGCAGTTTATTGTGGCCTTTGTTTTATTCTTCGACATCTTGGCTTAAATTTTGGATTTTTGATGTTCTTTTTTGCGGAAACTTTTAATGCTAGAATAATGGAATCAATGATAATATTCCTTTTTGTTTCTACCACACGCCTACAACAAAAGACGCTCATCGTGACCTATATTTTGTCTTGTACGAGCTAGCTTTGTTGTTTAGCTCATGAACACACAAGCATTTAACATGTTTATATGCTTATTATTCCTAAAATCATGAACCTCGTCGACGATATGTAACTTGCTAAGTATTGCGCCCGTATTGCAAACAGATACCTATGGCACCTATATTTCATAGCTAATTGACTTTGTTGAATGTTTGTGTTTAAATTCTATTTTTGCTGTGTACGTTCAAATCACGAATCTTGACAACTGAATGCATCTCTGTTAGTACTATTACGTATTTATATTCAGTTGAGCACCACATATAAATTCCATGTTATCTTAGTCTACATGGAAGGTACGTCCTAACATATACAGCTAACGGTAGAAATAACTACGTTTACTCAATGGTAAATTCATGAGCGAAAGTACATAGAGGTAAGGGGAGGTACAATTGCCCCCTCTCCCCCCCCCCCTCCATTTCACCGCTAAACATGTTTTGACCTACTGCCGTAAAAACGTAATGGCTGGTAAATCCGTCATATTGTTGAGTCAGACGAACATTGCATATACTGATAGGTTACCTATAAATAGGTTAACTGTCTATTGTACATTGAAATGAGTATACCAATTAGATGAATGAACTGCGGCATTTCGTGCCAGGTATCATAAGTACTTGCTGATAATGGTAAGCCTTGATGCATGCTATGTGTTTTTAATAGTAGCTATCACCTCAGGTTAAAAGACTCCTAATAAAACGTTCGCGGGCTCTATACCAGCAAACGCCCAGCATGGGGAAGGCTGCCTCGATGTATCCTTGGGAAATCCATCTCGAGCTTCCATTTCCTCTACATAATGCTAATACAGCCAACAATGTGTTAAATGTGCCGTTAAACCAACCAACCAATCAACCAACCAACCAATCCACCAACTAACTTTTATTCTTAAAGTCTCTTAGTTATGCTTTGACCGTCCACCTGCTCTAAATTCAGTCCAGGATTTGTTCCACTGTAAAACGACTACTATTTTAAATTTTATAGACATACACAAAATTTCAGTTTATTTCATTAGAATAAGAAATATTAACTCATGGGAGCAAGTTTACCGACTAACTGTAAGCAATAAAATAACACATACATACATACATACATACATACATACATACATACATACAGAATTGAGGAAAATCAGAGATATGTGTATGTACTGTGATGTGTAGGCTCGTACAATAATAACAAGAGAAAAGAGTGAAGACAACAAGCTTTGTATATTTTAACAAAGTAATTTATTTCCCTAGATAACAATGTAAAAATTGGAAAATAGGACTTACGGTTTGTGAATATAATCCAAAATTTAATCCTAAGAATGAAAAATACAAATCCTATCACTAAATAGTTCTATTAGAATCCAGGTTCGAATCTCGACAACGTTCCAATATGGAAGGCGATGACGTCAGATGTGGTCCTTGTACAAATAGCAACAATTCCTCAATTGAATCACAGTTGATGTTTCCGAATAATTCCAGAATTAATTTCCACTGAATTTCTTTCTCCCAGAATGTATAAAACAGTACATTCGTTTGGTTTTCTAGAGAATCAATGATTAAATTCCAAAAACAAACGAACTTCAAAAACAATCTGGTTTCAACAATAATACCTATCCGGCCTTCAAGGTTTCAGAAATACAACTGACTGACGAGCGCTCAGGAAGAGTATTATATCCACCCTAATTATCATCCCGCTCTCGCGAGATAGATTACTTGGCCTCTTAACACTCGAACAACGCAATAGCAAAAATGCAATTTGTCACGTGTGCAAGAATAACCCTATCTACTATCACTCTGAAATAAATTAAAAATTAAACTTTGTTTATTTTAGACTAGACGAAATGACCTTGGCAATAGCCAATCGTTTTCGCGTAGCGCTTACACTACCGCGGACCAAGATGAACTAACAATATTATTATTGTAACATGTTTTATGTCTTAGATAAACAGAATTGCTGAAAGAAAATATCGAATCCCGTGAAAATAATCATTACAATAAAAGTAATGAAACAAAAATAAAAAAAAAGAATTTTAAAACTAACAAACAAGCAATTTAATTACATATACGTAACAATACGTACATCTTATGTGGATCTGCGCATAAATCGCTTTTGCTCTTCATCAAATAAACAAATACTGGGAAATTTTTTAAATAAAATTTAATCTCCTTAATCCGAGACATAATATTTTTTATTGTTTATTTTGGTTAAGTTATCTAACTATCTATCTATCTATCTATCTATCTATCTATATATATATATATATATATATATATATATATATATATATATAAAGCATACATGCACATCACACATTACACAGATAAATACCTGAATATGCGCAATAAATTGTTACATACCTAATTACTGAATAGCTGTCAGTGCTTCTTTAATCTTTTCCCACCATCTTTTTTTTCTGCCCTTGCCGTTAAGCATAAGTATATAGAGTATAATTCTAGATGTTTATAGTGTTTTATTTGTTCTATGCAAGCCATAAAACATGGAATGCAATGTTTAATTTACAAGTATATATGTAACTTTTTATCAGAATTATGCGTACATTAATGATCTCTAGTTCTGGAGCGTTTGCAATTCCAAATATTATGGTCTGTTAAATCTAACTCAATATGGCATTTGTCTATAAGAACTGACCTAAAATTTATCAATACTGTTTTCACAAAATGACATCCCAAATATTGATGAAGCAGAGTCTCTTCAACTTCTTTACAAAAAGTACATAATGATGTTCAGAGATTTTCAGTTTAAACAATCTGCTATTAGCATAGAGAATTCTGTGGAGAACTTTGTAGAGAAAACTCTAAATCCTGTAGAAGGGAAGGAAAAATATTGATTCCTGAACTTCGTGCGAGTAATTCTTATTTAAAATAGAGTTCCATTTAGTTTCCGCTTAAACTGGAAATCTTTTGTTTATCCTCTTATATAATGTATAAAGTTATTTTGCAATTTGCCCTGCTTTCTGAGATTATTTATATTTTCCTGTAGTGGTGATTTCATAGTATTTCAAACAGTGTTTTCCTAGGTACTGATATTGCATCAAGAACTCGACAGAAGTCTACAAAAATAATATTGATATATCATTTTTAAATTAACTCCGTGCATGTAGAGGACAATGTCATTAGCCTTAATTGTGTCATTAAGGAATACAAACTTTTCACACCATTTCTTCAGAAAGAATGTGTTATCAGTTATCTTGATATATTTATTATACCAGAGTGGCATTGATAAAATCTGTTGAAGGGTTGTGGTGAGATGGTCATCCAGTTCCGACCTCTTTAAGCATGTCTATAATAGGCTGCCATGGTGAATGATTGAGTGGATCAATTAATTTTTTATCTACGTGACCTTAAGTGCATGACAAAAAGCATGAATATGTGACATCTTGATAGTCATTTACTAGAATATTCATTTTGATTTTGTCACTTTTCCTGCTCCAAGAAAAGTTTAGAAAGGACTGTTTGAATATGCTGAATGATTTCCTTAGGAGGGTCAGGAAGTACTACAAAAAAGTGAACGATCATAGGCAAGACTGAAGATTTGATTGCTATGACTTTTACGACAATAAACAGATTTCTAAAAGACAATTAGCAAGTAACATTATAACTGATTGATTTTCTCTGTATAAATATGGTTTGCCTATTCTTACACAACAAATCCAACATAACGTAGAATCCTCAACATAAAGGATGTTTTGCATGTTCTGCTGCCAACTTTATTTATTCCTCTGACACAAAATCAAACATAACATGTTTTAAATACATCTTCCTCAGTCTAACCGTTAACTGCATCATGTGAAATATTTGGATTACAAAATTCCTTAAAACTTAAGAAAGCTAAACAAGTTCACTGGAAAGATTGTTATTGAAAGTTTCATTATAAAGGATAACAATACACTCAAGGCTGCCTTAAATGCAGTGACGTTTGTCAAAATTTTGTTAATTCTTCCTGTTTGGTTTATTTCACGTGTATTAAATGGTGTTAAGTCAAGTAGCAGTATACCATCCATGATACACAAGTTTGCACGTACCACATTTACTTTAGGCATCTCTTGGAATCGTAAAATTACAGTTATCATTGGGAGTTTTAAATGAGAGAGTTTAATTACGACATGTTTATGTATATATAAAATTAAGTGTGTGTGTGTGTGTGTGTGTGTGTGGTACCTACGAATGAGGTCTCATACAGACATTAAAGAGCTGTAGAATCGATAGGATCTTTAGAAGTATGAACATTTTTTTGGCAACTACTGTATTCTGCCAAATGTCTAAAATGAAACTCGAGTTCTTTTTACTCAGACGATGTTTTCGGGACTTTTGTGATTGCAGTGACATGGGCAAACAAACGCGCTACCTTCAAGCAAGAACGTCTTTCCAACAAGAGGATGACTTTTCCTTGGACCTCAGCAACAAGGATGAGAAGAAAAGAGATGATAATTTGACGTTCGATGTAGGGTCTCTAGGAAATGTCAGGTATAAAATATTGCATTGTTTGCCAATAGGGCCAATGTTGGCAAATGAGTTGTATTAATATCGTTCTTTGTACACAAATGACATCGTAGAGCCACCACGGTGTTTTGAAAACTACAGTGAGGAGAATAAATTCTCATATACTATGCTTAGGCATCTGATAAATTATATTTTAAAACCCCAAAATCAGTATAATTTAATTCCATTCGAGAAATCTTTAAAATAGTATTGCTATCGCTTTGTTTATTTAATGGTTTAATTAATAAGGATTATATCCGTATTTACTATATTTTGCACATCTATCAATTTTTATAAACCGTACAACTAAGTATCCATAAGAAATACATGCACGAGCAGGTCTCTATTTTATTTGCATGAAGGGTGAATTTTGATGGATGGAAGTAACCAACTTTTTATTTGCCAATATTAATGCATCTGAATGATCCTCATCTAAAGGGAGAGAAGATTTTGTGATCCCCATGTTTGTGCTTTGCGTGCCAAGAGTCTGAGTGTCATGTGATCTCTATAGTCTCTCAGACTACACTGTTGAATTCAGCTGGGCTTATTAGTCCTTCCTTGCATCCGTCCGTCTGAATTTTCTTTCTGAAAAAATAAAACCGTTGTTAATTATTGACTCTTAAACAAACTTGACTTTTCGGTTGATAATAGCAAGACCTTTGCTAAGGTTGAATTTCTGTATCCAGCTTTATTAATTACAGAGTTGCAGTTCGTGGTTGTCAGACTTACAAATGTTTGTGCACAATGACTCCCTTATTAAATTTTAAACGCGTTTAGAAGGCAGCTTGAAATTAATGAACCCTTTGCTTAAGTTTGCTAGTGTTACTTAGGTACATGTTCAGCATGGAACATCCTCTTGATGGGGAACCGTATCCACAGCTTGTCTGACTCTCGTACTTTCTGAGGAAAAACTTCTTTGGTATGCTACTTTGTGCTGACGATCTCTTGGGGTTTTTTTTTTTCAGCTTTCAAAATATCATATCTACATGATCATTTATTGGGACTGATTGTTAATACAATTCACATTTGTCTCCACAGAATAATTCCATGATTTAGTCTCTGATTTCAGCAAAGCTTCTTCAATATTAATAGAACTTCAACAGAATGTGACTTCTGATTTTTAGTGTTATCATTTAGTGGAGTTACAGATGTTATATTCTGACTCACATTTTGTATGTAGCTCTATTTTAAAGAAACTTCGCCTGATTTTCATTGCATGTGTTCTACATCAACAGTAGCGTATTTCACTGCACATGTGCCTTAACACATTTACAATATAATAATTGTCACTTAGGTCTTTCATCCACAGTATATTCCTTCCATCAGGCAAAAAGCTGCATACATCAGTTCAGACATTCATGAGCATTTATCATATTTAAGTCTGACTATTTAAGCCTTCATTGTTTTATCTCTCTATTAAGGAATTTTACCTTTTACAACAGTGCGTGCGCTTTTTGATGAGGCGCAAGAATGTGGTCCTATTCGTGTGTCACCATCGGATGATACATCATTCATATCGCAGTGTGATCCTATATATATACTTTTCATGGGCAGCGCACAAAAACAATTGACTCTGAATTTCGCATCTCATGTCCTGTCTCTAAAACGTATATAATCGTATTTCTTTCTCCAGTCGAAAACAATGAGCAGTAAGACAGGGTCTTTTCCCGGCTCATCTTCGTAACTGAAAACGATAGGAACACCGAATATTACAAGCAAAGAATATTCTAAACTTGTAAGCAATCAAAGCAAAGTTTCCTGTGGATTCTGAAGTTCGTATCAGCTCACGCATGGTTCGGAATCTATGTAGCTCCACATAATTATCTGTCAAATGGTTTGCAAATGCCTTATCTCTCAGAAAGGACACATACTATGCTGGACAACTTAAAGGTTATTATTCCATACATCATACATGACTCTTGCTTGAGACGTATATATATATATATATATATATATATATATATATATATATATATATATATATATATATATATATATATATATATATATATAGTATATATATATATATATATATATCACTAGTTACAGGAGCTGATTAGGGGAGCTTACTAAAAGTACTAGCTATTTCTAAATCATACAATTTTTCTTTCAGTGCTCATGAATCTATATAAAAGTGAATAGCAGCACTGCATTAAAATGTGCCGTTATTACGAAAGTCTTACATTCTAGATATTCGGTGTTCGGTCTGGGCTCGAGAGCTTACGCTGATAACTTCTGTGCCTTTACCCACTACTTAGACACCATACTCCGTGATCTGGGTGCAGAGAGAATACTGAAGATGGGCGAAGGAGACGAGCTCTGCGGACAGAAAGAATGCTTCAGAATCTGGGCACAAGATATATTTAAGGTAACAACAAATTATGTTCTTGTTTATTAAATTAGTTATTTACTTTTCTAATTACTTGCATATTTTTCCTCATGTTATACGAGTTCAGCACATATGTCGGCTTTAAATATGCATAGCATTCTACTTGGAATCTACGTTTTTCACTGGAGAGAGAGAAAGAGACAGACAGACAGAGAGAGTATATAGCTATACCATACTAAATTTTACATGCATGTTGGGAATTCGTTCTTTTGTAGGAAAAGTAATTTTGAGAGGCTTCCATTTCTTTTCGTTATTTACTGTATTTTAATGAAAGCCGATAATGCTTTTTATGATGTATCGATTAAATGCAATCGAGCGAAAAACTTCAATGAAATTTTTTTTTATAGTGAATTTGCAAACATACATGAAATGTTTTGCTAAAATTATTATGAATGTAACCACTTCCTTGTTATTTCTTTGCACACCAAAGAAAACATTAAGTAAATCGACATTAAGCATGCATTATTTTCTTAGAGAAAGGTCCCGGCGCTTTCCCCAAATGTTGTATATATTGTTATGTATATCTAATTTATACTATGTTTTATCTTTTCTCCGTGATTATATTTTACGAATATATCTACTGTGTGATTAACCTAGGTCAGTAATTGAGTTTAGGGCCTACCTGACATGCTCAGATCTTTTCGGGTATTTTAGTAAACAACATATTACACAGCTAATACATGTTTATAATTTTAGGTTATATTTTTAGATCATTATTACTTGGATGTAAACATAATTACAAACGTCTAAGTTCGAAGTCTAGCTTTATTTAGAAGCTAAGACTGTTCTTGAAGCAAGTAGTTGACGAATTTGATTGGAAAATGACCCTCGTCTTCGCTCGGTCTTTGTGTCTGACCTTTTTATGTAAAGTATTGTTTACTTCAGAATTACCCATTCTTACCTTAACATTCGAAGTGAAATCAGTCGAATTGTTGTGTTCAGTTTTCATTGAAGAGGATTTATTTATTTAAGTTATTCACTAGAATTACAAAGTGTTCATTAATTCTTCGTGGACTATATCACTATTTGTGAATTCATTCAAAGACATTTTGGATTATTTCATTGTGATACATCAAGAATGTTAGCACACCGCCACATTCCAGGCTATTGATACCTCTGTACATTCAATATCGGAATTCATTCGGAATGCCACTGGAATTCATTCGGAACTCCATTCATTTGAATTTGTGATATAACTTTCAAGACTATTTGGGATTTAATTCACAATTCTATTGAAATAAATTATTTGTTGAAGTTTACAAAACTTGTTGGTTTTTGCTCTTTTCTGTTATATAGTGTAAGACCACATATTGGTAATAATATGCCATCTCAACACAAATAAAGCATATTCTCTTCCTTTCCTCCACATAAATTGCACATCCATATGCAATTGATTTTAAGTTTATACAAAAATTTGTGGGCTGCTACACTACGCGTGAGAAAATTTCCATTGACATAGTCCTAGTTTTGTACCAAGGGAACATTGAAATGGTAATTTGTGTATAAACTTCCAGTGACAACGATTGGTTTTTAATGTGTTCCCATATTTCAAATGATACTTTTGCCGATTAATTTTGTTGTATCTTATGTTGTTAAAGAAGATGACTTGCTTTGTTAACTTTCATGAGTTTGTCTATTAAATGTTCCTGTTCACTTACATTAAGTTTTGGCTCGTTTCCATGGAGGTTACCCAGTCTTCTGAAATGGAAGAAACTGGAAGAAACTACTATGTGATATTTGTGTTTTAAAACGTTTATTATTGAGTAGTGGCTACAGAGTTCACTGAAATTTAACCAACTAGTGTCCTTGAAGGAATAATATTTCCGTTTTGTATTTAACTCCTTTCTCTATCCAGTCTCAAATGCTAACATTTTTCTTCTGTGTACAAGTTTGTTGTCATTCCAGGGTGTTTCCTCCCTAGTCAGTGGTGTATTTTCTAAATGAAAAAGCACCATACTTCTACTATCTGTTTGTTAACATTATTATATCCATTTGATGAATTAAATGTGGTGGGCAATTTCCCTTAAAGAAAAGAAATGAATAATTTCTAGTACAGATATTTCCCAAGATCAAAGTTCTCTTTATTGAAAATTCTGTATACCCAGCTTGCTTCCTGTACGTAAATAAATATATCTATATCCAGCATTTCTTAAGCCACCTTCATCTTAGCTATCCGTATTCGACTCCAATAGAAAACGAAACATATTTGTTTCTATTTCTTTCAACTTCTCAGCTGTTGGGGATTGGTTGAACCATAATTGGTATTATCAATTTCGGTATGAAAAAAATATTTTACTACTGATTTTCTACCGTCCAAAGATACATTTTACCATTTCTAGGCATGCCAAGAATTATCTTAGCTTTGAATATGGATTCTGTTCATGTAAGAAATTAACATTTGTGTAGCTGAGTTATGCTTACGTCGTTGGCACTCTGCAAAGTGCAGTTAGAAACGATTTACAAGAATAACAGTCGAAATGTGTATTCCTCCTAAAGGGTCCAGTTTAAATACAATGCATTTTTGTAACTTAAAGCTGATCCAAAAAATATCCCGAACTCATCACATATATTTACTAACTGTATTAAAACCTAATTCTGAACCATTAAGTAATATTGTAGCACCATCCGCAAATCTCGTTTGTTTAACCTCTCTTTCATGAAGCTTATATACTTTAACGTCTGCCTATATTCGGGTTGCATTAGGTAGCAGTTCAGTAAGGAGATAGTCGGCAACCTCGTCTTACCTCACGTTCCAAAGGAATTAATTCCGATGAGAATCCATTATTTAATACAGATTTTTTGACATTACTATAAAACAATTACTAAGTCACAAGTAATGCCGTCAAACCTGGTGTTACGACTCTATGGTTACAAACTTAAGGAACAGAAAAGAAGAAAAACAATAAACGTAAGAAACAATTTAATTCTCAAATTTATAAATGAAAATGTGAGATTAACTTACAGTATTATGGAGTTAATCCGAACTAATCCTTGTAAAGGTCTATGAAAAAATTTCGAAACCGGAAATGTACTAGTACTCCATCAACCATGACGTTGTCAAGATGGCGTTGTCCAGAATTCCTTCAAATAATTTATAACAGTTCCAGAATAAGAGTATAGTCCAAAATAATGAGCTCTTTCTGTTTCCACTGAGCAGTCGAGACAAATGTTTGTCCTCTAGAATAATATATATGTTCAACATAAAACACGACTGCACACTTGCAACAGGAACACAAGAAATGTGAATGACTCCAAAATATGAATTAAACTGATTGCTTAATTCTCTCCGTATATACATCATATACTGCGACTGTATTTCGCAAAAGACCGCACGTGACAAATAACACTTCTCATTTTGTGTCCATTTGGCCTAATGACTTGACCTAGACAAACCAATGAGAAGTTACAGAATTATTTTAGAAACGTCGAAATCCCATCAGCCACTGAGAAATGAAGCCATAAGCGTCATTTAAATCTTATTATTATTATTATTATTATTATTATTATTATTATTATTATTATTAATAACTGTCAAAATCTATTTATAGAGCCTGTGCAATACTATGCTCTTAACTGATTCAAGTCACGTAGGCAACACTTTACTCAAATAATCTGTACACATTACAACCATGAATAAAAATTATACAAATTACATAAAATCATGTACCAGGAGTTACAAAAACTATATATATATATATATATATATATATATATATATATATATATATATATATATATATATATATATATATATATATATATATATATATGCGTAACACCTGGGCTTGCATTATTATGCATACATTTTAACCTTGTAGTGCAGTCTTTGAATGATAACATAATTTTTCATCTTCGGTGAGTTTAGTTTGGTAGATTAATGGAAAAAAATCATGGTTTTGAAAAGAGTTTTAAGTACATATTCTATTCCGTCAATTTTCTTTTTTATGACTTGACTCTCAACATTCCATTTTTCTATGCTAGCGAAGTATTTACTGTCTTTTTTCCCCTGCTATCCATCTTCTTTTCGATCTGACAACAACCCCTTTAATTTGTTCGTCATATGATTTTTTTGTTTCTCAATTATCTTATCTAGCATTATTTTAATTTCTGTGTCACTTGTTATTTTCATAATATAACTTCAATATTTTTTTTCTCTCTCTCTCTCCATTTCCTTTTTCCTTTCCCTTCCAGGTTTTCATTTTCCTAGATGCAAATTTAATACCTTCGTTTCTGGTAATACGTTTAAAATCAATTCCTATTTTAACTCGGGATCAGCTGACCTAGTTTTGTTTCATAATTGACTTCACATTATTTCGTATTGTGTGTTTGTATTCTTCATCACAATAAGAGACTATTATTCAGTTTAAAGTATCCTGGAGCGCTTTAATCTTTACAACTCTCTAATTCAAATATAACTGCCATGTGATCCGAACCGATCGAAGGTATAATGTTGATTTCAAAAATACTGTTATTAGCCTGTAGGAGACTAGAAAAAAACAAAACATGAAACATTGATGGAGTGCTATATCAACTGGTTTTCCTCTGGATATAGATTATGCGATGTGTTGATGCGACTATTACTTTCTGTATAGTTACTTAAAATAGATCTACCCTTAATTCTGAGTTCATGTTACCCCCACCCCGCTTCTTATCCACAGTAGGACTGATTACTACATTAAACTTCCCACCATTAATGAGTATGTCTGCACTGTGTTCTTCTATCTTCTCTTTCAACTTGTGCATAAAACTAGGATTATTAATATATGGCCCATAAACTTTTATAAAAGTGATATTTAATTTTCAAGTACTATTATATTATAATTCTTCCGCTAAAACTTCATGAGAACTAGTTCTCTTTAGTTGAAATTTAGAATCAAAGAGAATCGTTACCCACAGACTACTTTTACAATTACCGCTGAAAAATGCTTCATAGCCCCGTTTCGCTTTTTTAGAAACTCGAGGCATTATTATAGTGTGCACTTTCTGCAGAAATCATATATTTATCTTTTCATCACTAATCCATTTGAAAACATTGCGCTTACTTTTAGTCGTCTTGAGTACTCTAAAATTCGAGTTCCCATCTTATTAATATTTTGACTCATCATTGATCGACAACTTATTCCTTACGTGAAGGACAGAAGCGGAAAAGAGCAGGAAGCTGACGGAGGAAGTTGGAAAGATGAGAATAAAGAAGAGGTTCCGTGCTGAAACAGCCCCACCAGTACCAAGATGTATTAGAGGAAAATACATACATCTTCTAAAACAAAACATCTAGTTCGTAGCGTATTTGCAAGAAGAGGGAAAAGCAAATGAATATTTTTGAATCATAAGATAGAGGTATCCATTCACATGCGATAAATCGTTACAGCGATTAATAAATCATTACAGCGATTAATAAATCGTTGCAGCGATTAATACGTCGTTATAGCGATTAGACAATTAACATGACTGATGGAATGATGGTCATTGGCTTCTATTTTAATATACGAACAGTCCGATACACTAGACCAGTAAAATAAACATATATACACCAAGGAAGAAAAGAAAAAGAGGTTTCGGAAGATATAAGTGGGGAAATCGAGAAAGGATAGCCCATTTCTTGTTTTACTTTTTATTATTATTGTATTTTTATTGTTTCTATTTTAGGAAAAGTAAGGAGGTTGGGTGCTTTTAATAATGAAAAAATAGTTATTCCTTTCTATATGGTTAACAAAATACGGTACCTCTTTAGAGGAAAAAGAGTAAGGTCAAAAAGGCATCTAAAATGGGAGATAAAACAATAGAGAGATAGCCAAGTATGAAGTGGTCATACTTTTTTGTAGTTACTTGTAATGTACAGTTTTGTACACTCGGTGGGCCTGATATTAGCTTGAAATTAGAAAGGAGCAAGGCAAAATCTCCACAGGAAAGAGAGGGAGACATGGAAAGACAGAATAAAGATAGGGAGAATTTGTATATTTCTGTTTACAGTTTATACCAGTTTAAGTATAAATTGGACAAAAAACAAAATTAAATCAATGAAACAAATTGATGAGGTAGCCGCGAAACAAGTGAAACATGTCAGTCCAAAAACTTGGCGTTTAGTATTTGTTAGTGAAGACCTTGGAATTTGTATCCATGTTAAGCGTTGGAGAAGAGAAAACATATTAATTGGGATTGCTCTCGCTGATGGGAAATAGCAATAACTCTTTTTTATATAATTACATCCGCTTCCTAACATGTACTTTTCTAAAGTATCAATGTTACTCATGTCAGTTATACTATTTGACAACATTATCGGGCCAATTTTGCTATTGCTTCTTCTTAAAATGCTCTTAATTTCCTGTCTCTTTTCTCGTCCTCAAGGTACTAAAAATCACAGCATCTCTAAATCTTGACTAGTTATAAAGACACTTGACGAAGTGGCAGGTCTTAACTTCTTTGCCATTACCAGGTTGTCTTTTTCCATAATGAGTGTCAACTTTGAAAACTTAGTATAATATGAAAACTAGAGATTCTCTTGAGCTGGAATATGATGAAAACCAAAGATTCTCTTCCACTGGAATACGAGATTGTCTTCTAATGGAAACCAACATTGCTATTAACTGGTGCCCCTGTCTCGAATGTCACTGAAGTCTGTCTGCTACATATTGTTCAATAAAGATTCAC
>JAECUM010050646.1:0-30400 GCA_016617855.1 Megalonaias nervosa | reverse complement strand
TGTATTAGAATGGAGTCTTGTGTATTACTCATGTAGTAGAATGAAGTCCTGTGTACTACTCATGTAGTAAAATGAAGTCCTGTGTACTACTCATGTAGTAGAATGAAATCCTGTTTATTACTCATTTATGAAGTCCTGTGTACTACTCATGTAGTAGAATGAAGTCCTGTTTATTACTCATTTATGAAGTTCTGTGTACAACTCAGGTAGTAGAATGGAGTCCCGTTTACTATTCATTCGATCGTACACTGTATTTTAGTATAGCTCTCTTTACAAATCTGCTTATGTTTTGTTATAAAATGATTATTGATGACATGACATGATAGTAGACATGAAGGATGGATGCAGATGAAATGGCACCATAGTAGACTTGAAAGATGGATGCTGATGACCTGGCACCACGGTCAACTTGAAAGAGGGATGCTGATGACCTGACTTCATGGTGGATTTGAATCAAGGGTAATGATGACCTGGCATCATAGTAGATTAGTAAGCAGGGTGCTGATCATTGCTATAAAATGATTATTGTTCTATACTTTGGTTTTAAATAATATTCTGATTTGCTCAGAAACTCTTGATGGATTGAAGATGTTGCAAAATAACCGTAATAAACGGACGTGAAGGTAAGTGTCGCAAACAATTATACCCATGGTTTTCAGAAGAGGTGTCACTTAAACGAGGATGTACGATGTTATGATGGTCATAGGATTGAGACGGTATAAAAATGAATTATTTGGGTTTAAATCTTAAGGTAATGGTAAATATACTAACGCTCTAAAACTATTAGCAGATAAAGGTATGTAAGCGCTAAATGTTGTAATGAACAATGTTAATTGTACCTTTTAATATCCATGTATCGCTATGACATTGCTTGATATTTGTCTTACTTGAATAGTAACTTACGCAGTCAAAATTTGCGGGTTTCATTTAATTCAATAGACACAGTCATTTTCATTTTTTTTTCAACCAATTTACTAAATGGCAGAACACTTTACGTGCTGACATTTTAAAAAAGCAAAGCACTAATTTTAAATCCGACTTTGAAACTTGCAATAGTTTTATTTAATGCATTTACTGCATTTCGTCACAATGCAGAACGTTTGTACGATGTTTGTCAGTAATTGCTTATTACCAAAGATTGTTATATTCCAGGAATTGATTAGTACCTGGAAAATAGTATAATGTGGGCAATCCATACACCGTTTTCAAATCATATCTCAGACCAGAAATATGTTTAGTATCCAATGCTGTCTTATGTCTCTTCCATGTCTCCATGCATATAACATTAGCTTTCCGTGTAGAAAGGTCTATGTACATATAAAGCTAGATTTCCATGTAGAAAGGTCTCTGTACATATAAAGCTAGATTTTCGTGTTGAAAGGTCTCTGTACATATAAAGCTAGATTTCCGTGTAGAAAGCACTGTATACATATAGAACTAGCTTTCCGTGTGGACAAACATAAAATTACAAATCAACAGCATGTTTAGACTTATTTAGAAAATGATTTGAATTGTTTTGGTAAGACAGATTTGAAATGGTTTGGGTAAGGCAGATTTGAAATGGTTTTGCTGAGACAGATTTGAATTGTTTGGATATGACATATTTGAATTGTTTTTTGTTTTTTTTATGACAGATGTAAATTGTGCTACAACAATAAAATATATAGAGAAGGTGGCAAAGCTAAAGGAACGTAGGGTACAATAATAACGTTATGCTGTCTACATTAACAATATAAATGTCAAAATCTTCTTAGGTGTCAAGGATGACTACATGACTGTATATCTAGGACTCAATTCACAAGCAATGACAACTAACTGGTGACAAATATCAACGATAAACGTCTGCTGCCCGTACATGTTTTTAAGTGAAAAGACCAGGGATGAAAATCAAATTAATCTCTGCATCTACACGTAACTTTCGATGGACTTGGAAAGTTCACCATATTTCTGGTGCATTTGCACTTTTTCTCTCTGCATCTTGAAGCGGTGAAGGCTGAGAGTTTTCACAAAAAAAATGAACATTTGTTATCAGCAATGTCAGCAACTAGTGGCAAATTCTAACATTGAGAGGAGTTATTACAAGACTTAACATTAATGTTATCTTTTTTGAGCAGACGCACAAATTTGCAATATTCCCACCGTTCTTTATCAGTCTTCTGGTGTCAATGGGCACATTTTATAGCTTATTTTTGCATTCGATGTTAAAAATATGCTGTGAAACGTCTAGATACCAAACGTTCCTGTTTTTGTGCACGTAGATACTGTGCTTGTACATTTTATAATTCTGATTGTTTCTTCAGAAAAACGATCTGAGGTACACAAAAAATGAAGTCTGATTCCAAAGATGCGTCTATTGTATGCATTATTTCAATCGCAGAACAAACAAAGCTATAAAAATAAATAAATAAATAAGAAGTGTTACAGTCTTGTCAAGCAAGCATGTAATAATTGTTATTAATTGCAAAATCAATAATGCAGTAAATAGATCACAGATGCATTAACCTTGTGTTGGTTTGACTTTCCTTTATTGTCACTTTGCCGTGTATTTAAATGTATCACATGTGTACAATACTTTATTTATGTAAGAAAATAATACTTTTAAAAATAAAACGTTCAACTGCCACCAGCACATTGCATTTCTTTACTTTTATGATAACGATATTATTTTATGGAATAACAAATGCAAACTACAAAACGTTTATGAAACTTTGTGACAGACTCTCCCGAAAGGTGCGGGCCTACGTTTTAACGGCAATAACGTGGAAGAGTTGTATTCGCCTCTGCCTATTGACAGTTGTCGAATTGATTTTCTTTCATTTCTGATAACCAGTTCAAAGCCATGTCAGGTCATCATTAGTCTGCTTCCAAATCTACCATCCTTCTAGTTCATCAACATCCCAAATTCAAGTGTACTAAGGTGCCAGGTCATCGACATCCCGCTTTCAAGTCTACAATGGTGCCTGGTCATCATTTTCCCTCTTTCAAGTCCACTATGATATCAGGTCATCAGCATTCAGCATCCCACCTTCAAACATAACATGGTGCTATTTCATCATCATCCCTCTTTCAAATTTATCATGGTACCAGGTTATCAACATCCCTGTTTCAAGTCTAATATTGTTCCAGATCATCAACATCCCTCTATCAAGTCTACCATGGTACCAGTCATCAGCATCCGGCTTTCAAATCAGTCATAGTTCCAGGTCATCAGAATCCAGCTTTTAAGTTAACCATGGTGCTAGGTCATCAGCATGCCACATTTTGAAGCTTTCCATAGCTCCAGTTTATCAACTTATCGTTACCAAATAAATCATGGTTTCAGTTCAACAGCATCCCGCTTCCAAGTCTATATTGGTTCCAGTTCATTAGCTTCCTGCATCCAAGGCGATCATGGTGCCAGGTCATCAGCACCCTGCATACTAATCTATTATGATGCCAGGTCATCCTTACCCCTGATTCAAATCTACCATAAAGCCAGGTCATCAGCATCCCTTTTTCAAGTTGACCGTGGTGCCATTTCATCAGCATCCATCTTTCACGTCTACAACGGTGCCAGGTATTCAGCATCCCGCCTTCAAATCTGTCATGGTGTCATGTCATCAGCATCCCACTTTCAAGTTTACCATAGTGTCAGGTCATCAGCATCCATCTTCAAAGTCTATCATGGTTCCAGTTCATCAGCATCCCGCATCCAAGGCTACCTTGGTGCCAAGTGATCCGTACTATGCTTACTAGTCTACTATTTTGCCAGGTCATCAGTACCCTTTACTCAAGTTAACCATGAAGCTAGGTCATCGGTCATCAGCATCCTACTTTCAAATCTACCATCGTTCCAGTTCATCAGCATCCCACTTTCAAGTCTAGATTGGTGAATATTTATGTGATACTATTTACAGAGACAATTCTGTCCCGAAAATAATGAATATCTGCGGGCAGTATGCATGTATACAAGAGAAATCTGGGCATCGAATTAGTTGATTAGGTATTGTAATTAGCACTATTCAATACTTTCGTTTGAATAAATAAATTGTACGTCTCTACCAAACCTTGGAGTGAGCATAACAATTCTGTCATGCAATGCGGGACCACAGGTGACCGAGTGGTCTAAGGTGCTTGCCTTTGCCGGTCAATGCCATCTCACCTATGTCCGCATGGGTTCGAGTCTTGGGCTGCCAGTGTGGGTATGTAAGGAAAGTTTCCCAGCGGCTTCCCGTGGGTAGGTGGAGCTTACCTGGGTTTTCCCTGGTTCTTCCTCAACCAGTTATGTTGGTTGTCAACGAGACTATCTTGATTTTAATTTGCTGATCGTAAATATTTGGTATTTATCCTTACTGTATTTGTCTGGCTTCTATATAATACAAGATAAACACTGTTCACCATTATAGGAAAGATCATTAAGTGGTCAGCCGAGACCTTTGCGATCAGTTTGTGGACCAAGGAAACCCTCTGCAATATTTTAAGTGGTTATCGAAAAAAGTTTGAGAAGGACTGGTCTATTCTTTTGACAGTATAGCTAATTTGCAGTAGGTCTGTATCAGAGTACAGTCATGATATCGTAGACTTTAACTTTTTTCCTGCCTTTCTTCTTGCGTGTAAAGTTAATTTATTTCTTCGACAAAGGTGTTTGTCCGCAACTAATCATGTTTAGGTTAGGGTAGCACATTGTAAATCAAAACCCTACTGAAGTATCACGAGGAATAGAACAACTCGGTCTTCAAAGACCATCCATGGGCAAAATGTCGCATTCCTGTTCAGCTACCTTTTTTGGGGTGGGGTGGGGGTGGAAGTGTCAAGTTTTGGTTGTTACTGGACTCGTTCTCCGCTTTTGCTTTAAGGAATAGCAAGAGATAAAAAGCAAATTTAATTAATTTCATAATTCAAGATTGTCACGATTTCTCTTAATTAACACTAAAATGTATGGAACGGTTTACACTGTAATTAGCACGATAGTCTGCTTTTGCCTATTTCGTCAACCAGATTTTCCAAAGTGGCACACACGTATACAAGAAGTCTTAAGTTAAAAGTTTTGTCTCAGGATTTGACATACAAACTAATAAGTAAACCAGCTATGTTTTTTTCTTGAAAGCACATTACGGTGCGAAGGTTGGGGGCATTGGTCTGATTGTTTACAGTTTCTGAGGAACTATGAGCATGAAATATTCACAATGGTGTATTAAAGACACATTAAACTGTTGCTACTGCAAATGTGCCAAATGTTCTTTCTTGCACAGAGACAGAAGGAAAATTTGTATATGCTAATATTGCATAAAGAATTTTCATATTCCTAAAGTTATACTTTTATGCGATATATATATATATATATATATATATATATATATATATATATATTGTTACGAACTGTTTACTACTCCGCGAAGGGCTCTTTCAGTCATAACATTTTCGGGGTTCGCCTGATACTGGCCTGAGGTGAAATGAATGTAAAATTTTACTTGTGGTGTTGATATTGATTATTTCTTTATAATAAAAGACTAGAACAACAGAGGAGAATACAGAGAAGAATGAAGAAATGTGTGTTATCTATGATGTAAATAAATACAGAATTAATTACGTTTTACTTTTTATTGTGTTCTCTTATTTCCTTTTTCTAATATTCATAGATCACAATTATATTGACATACAGAGTAACAGTTTCACTTCATGTCCATACATTTACTATACAACATAAGCAAATAAGATTGTTTGCTTATTATACGATTTTTCAGGTATCTTTCAGGAAACAACAATTTTAGCATAAATGTTTTATAAAGTCATTTTGATAAAATGAAGATTATATTTTTTACAACAGCAAAATATAATCTTATTGGTAGAGGCTTGTACTAATCTATTTATATAAACTCCCTATAAAATAAAACTTTCAAATAAAAATCTGGGCAATCCCGAAATTTAGAAAATTCCGAAATTTGTGTCCATTCAAAATCTGGACAAATCCGAATTTTGGATAAATCCGAAATGCGTACAACTTAAAATCTGGACAAATCCAAAATTGGTATAACTCAAAATCTGGGCAAATCCGAATTTTGGATAAATCCGAAATTCGTATAACTTAAAATCTGGACCAGTCCGAAATTTGTATAATTCAAAATCTGGGCAAATCCGAAGTTTGGATAAATCCGAAATTTGTATAACTTAAAATCTGGACCAGTCCGAAATTTGTATAATTCAAAATCTGGGCAAATCCGAATTTTGGATAAATCCGAAATTGGTATAACTTAAAATCTGGACAAATCCGAAATTGGTATAACTCAAAATCTGGGCAAATCCGAATTTTGGCATTTTAATAACATGACCTTTTAGAGATAATTTTTACCTGAATAAAATTAGTCATGACAGAATTTTTTAAATTATGGTCAGAAATGAGACAGACGGTTCTGACAGTCTCGTCTGTTTCTCGTCTGCAATGACGGGGCATTATTTATACTCTCAGTACCCTTGGAGAACCTCGGATGTTTACATAATGATCAACAGCGGGGACACTCGAGGTTCCCCGATTCGGGTTAGAAACGGGAACGCTAACACCTCGCGCTAAACAACATAGAATGCTGGGAACAATGGCGCCATTACAAAGTTAACGGAGCAGGTTCCGAGAGGCAATATTTGATTAAAATATACAGTAAACAATATAGGCAACCTAAAATATCGTCATCTAGTAATATATAAGTATTTAACAGTTACTCGAAACATAGTGACGAGTTGAAATAATCATCACAATGGATGAAATGAGTGTTGGTCGGTCTCATTCAAAGCAGACATGTGCTTTCAGTGAGGGACCGTCTCAAAGCAACGTTATCAATGGAAACAAGGTACATGTACGCAACATTTTAAATAATTGTACTAAACATATAGATAAGATAAAATTGTGAGACTGGCATAGCATTACCCCCAACCATTAGGAAATGGTCCCCAGTTGGTGAGATAACTGTTCTTATACCTGAACGACAAATGGCTGACGGGTGAGAATGCCTTTATGAGACATACTGTAACACATATACCCAAATGTAGAATGTGTGGTAGGGAAATTGACTCTAAGAGTCACATGGTATTACACTGTAAAAAAATAGATCCTGAAAGACAAATAATAAAGAACAAAATACAGTAAAAACGGAAGTGTAAATGACAAATGTTTATTATACACTAATAATATTAACAACAAAAAACTATATAGTGAACTTGTTGAATATATTAATAAGATAATGAAAATAACAATAGATTTTGGAATATAATGTATACCTGTGCAATCTAACAAAACAACAATATAAACAAACAGACTTAAAAACAAACACTCATAACTGCCTAACCAATCTATGTCTATCTAACTATCCTTTCTTACTTTGCACACACTAAAATACAGGTTCAACAAGTCCGAGAACTAAGGTCATGAACAACCAAACTTCCCGAGACACAAATAGAACCTCAAAATAAACAACAACTATTATGAATTTGATTATGAAGCCAGTCCCTACACGAATATAAAGAACATACATAACAAATAACACGCATATAACACACACGGGACAATATAGATCTATGGCAAAGATCACTTAAATAAATAAACTCTGGAACCAGACTGGGTTTCAGAGTAATATACAAATAAGAATAAGGAGGTGTACAAACCCTAAATCAAAATTATATAAAATCGAAATTTATAAAAAAAACCCCAAAAAACCCAACAAACACTATCATATTGGGGGAACAAAAATACATAAAATCCATTTAATTTCGGCATTAGGGTGTTCCTCAGATGATGTTAATTCTGAGAGGAACCACACCCAAAAAAAATTGGTGAGAAATGGATAGTATATGTAAATTACTTTAATTTTCCAGTGAAGCTGCAGTCTCGCAATTTTGTTTATATAAATTCTATCATACATGTGTTTACAAATAACATACAGATTGAAAAATTGTATTGTTAATATTTCAGTAAAAAAACTAACTGTATATATATCTGTTGTACTTCATCTGAAAATCCATCCTTTTACAATTAAGAAAATTATCCAGAGCACTTTCTATTCATATATAATTTTCCTATCTGCTGTAGTGGTTCTACAGTGACTGACCAAGGTCAGCCCAAGTGGGATTCGAACCCACCCGATTCTCCTCGGAAGAACACTACCATCACATTTATTCACCATTCTATAATATTAATAATTCATAGCTAGAAGGACAACTAAGAAATGAATTCAGAATTTCATTTGTGTTATTAACATAAAAACTCTTAACACAAAAATATATTGACATTGTAATCCAGCATAAAGTTAATACATATTGTGAAATTCGTCTTATTTTTAAAGAGAAAAATTTAATTTTGAAAAAAAATTACATGCATATAAACAATAAAAGTTGTATCCTTTTAATACTTAATTATGCACATCATATTACAATACATATATGTTGAATATAAAATATATACATTATGCCTATATCTTATTTCAGATGAAATATATATATCATTAGGATTAAATGAGAAAAAAAATAAAATCATGAAATAACCCAGTTTCTGCTGGAAATCAACAAGCTGTAATATTCTTGTACATTGCATAGATAAGTATTCTTAACAGTAAAATTCATTTATAAATTATTGGATGTACATCAAGATAGTGTATTTAGTTTTCTTCATTTTCTGTATGATACTCAGTAGACATCTTTAGGTCCAATAGTCCATGCAATATTTGGGTCCAGTGGTCCGTGTGATATTTGGGTCCAGTGTTCCGCATTATTGATTTACAGTTTCTCAAAACAAATCCAACCATTCACAAGTTTCAAACAATTGTTCAATTCAGCAGTCTAGCCAAATCTCAATTTACATTATGTTTATTTCAAATTTCCAGTGATTACAGGTCCTACAGAAATTTTTGTTTTTAAACTTCTTCCCCTCAAGTAAGAAATTGAGCCTTTTCCAGAGTAACGATGACAGGCCTTTCAGAGTGTAATATTCAGCCTCATGTAAAATTTCAGTTAAGTTTCGCCTGTCTCTAGGTATTAAGGCCTCTGGCATAGAGCCATTGTACTGGAGATAGTTTAAAATAAATCTCATATGAGTTGGGTCTCTGTCAAAGAAAATAACATTGTTATTTGAACAACAGTGTACACTAGACTCTATTGCCTTTGCAATGAGTGACTCAGGGACTTTACACAAATTAATTCGACTGGTTTCATTTTTACACCCCCCAACATTTAGCATAATCTTACTATTTTGCAGTTGTTGTAGTTCCTTTAATCTACTTGGCATCTCCATACCTACACTTTTTCCATCATTATTACTCACTTTCTTTCTATACACTGTCTGTTTCAATACTGTACTATCTGTCTTCTTGTTTAGATTCCTCTTTACTTTCAATCCCTCATCTCTAACTCTCCTCTTTTCAGCCTCATTTGTATTCTTGTCTTTAAAAACACTGATGCCATTTTCACCTTTCTCATTATTACCTGGTCTCTTTCTTTTCTACTCCCCTTTTTCTCTTTTCCATGATCTTCATTCTCATTATCATCAGACATTTCATTCTTTCTTTATTTTCTTTCTCCGCACTTGTCATTTCTTCCTCTAGTACAAATTCATTATCATCCTCCATTCCCAATAAACTCTGTATATTCAAATCCAAGGAGTTCGTTGAGTATTGGTGGGGTTGGTGGAGTAATAACTCTTCCAGGTACACTCCTTTCAGGTGTTTCTGAAGAGGAACTGGAGTGGCTATGGCTTGAACTGGAGCTTCATGAGGAGGAACTAGAATTGGACCTGGAACTAATTAGAGTTGAAAAAACAGGTGATTTGGTTCGACTTGTTGATTTTTCCAGGTTGGAGGTTACATAAGACTGGATCTTGGTGGTGGTATATGTTGGTGGTAATACACATTGCCTCTTGCTGGGAGTTGCAGAGGAGTTTCATTTTCTTTTTGAAGGACTGGAAACCACTTTAGGTATATCATTCACATTTTTCACATTTTATTAACTACTGTATGGATAAAATCACTTAACTCTTTTTCCGCATCTTGGCCTCATTTTCCAGATAGTTGGGCAAATCTCTCAAAATCTTCTTTCTTCGCTTTACATGTGTGAGGATTATCATTTCTTATAAATAACTTTCCTGGATGCTGCTCAATCAAGTGATTTACACACTTGTTTCTAGTAAAAAATCTGATATCCTCACAAATCCCACAAGTCCAATCACCACTCTGCAATTCATAAAAGTGAGACCAACATGGTTAAGTATTTGATAATATAAATAAATATACATATATACTTCATTAAACTGATGCATGTTTTCGAGACTTATATACAATAATTTTTTTTTATTTTTTATTTTTTTAATTGACACAATCTTACAACTATTAAATTTACATTCATTCAATTCCAAAAAATTCTGGTTCAGTAGATTTCACTCAGCAACCAAATCAATAATTTTCTTATACTAAGAGAAGCAGAATTAACTATGTGTGCAAAATCCGAAAATTTGTGCATCAGAAAACACTTTATTATTAGTGGTTAACAAGGAGAAGTAACTTCTCCATGAAATGATTTTAGTTTGTCATGATGTAAAATTTTGGGCTTATGTCTTGGACTTACTTGTATTCTGCATAACACATCATTAAGTTTGGAAGTTATTTCAAACGGACCTTTCCAGGGTCTTTGTAATTTTGAATTCAAGCCACTTATTCTTTTGGGGTCAAAATACCATACTTTATCCCCTACAGTGTAGTTATGGAGATTGACTCTCAGATCATAATTCTTTTTCATATTTTCACCAGAAAGTTGCATTTTTATTCTGGAGAGTTCATGTATTTCATTCAGTCTCTCTTTTAGTTCATTTGCATAATCAGTTTTATATTTCTGATTTTCAGATGGCTGTTTCTCAGGGTCACCAAAGATGAAGTCAATGGGTAGAGTTATCTCCCTTCCAAATGTCATTAAAGCAGGGCTTGTTCCAGTACTTTCATGAACTGAAGACTGTAGGCCATCATTACCAAAGGTACATATTTATCCCAATCTCTTTGATGATCCGACACAAAAGCTGAAAGCATATTCAGTATTGTACGATTTGCTCTTTCAACCATACCATCTGATTGGGGTCTTGCAGTAGTTGTTCGGGTTTTCTTAATACCCAGAATCTGACACATTTCTTGAAATAGATTACTTTCAAAATTAGATCCCTGATCTGTATGTATGAGTAATGGTACCCCAAATCTGGATATGAAATTTTCAATTAATGCTTTTGCCACAGTCTGTGCTTCAATATTTGGTAATGGAATGGCTTCAGTACATTTTGTAAAATAATCTGCAACTACCATTAGATACTTTTTACCCTGTTTTGATTTTGGTAAAGGTCCCATAAAATCATTTGCTATTCTTTCCATGGGTAATCCCACATGGTATTGTTTAAAGGGAGCCTTTGCTTTCTTTTGAGGCATTATTCTTGAACCACAAATTATACAGTTCTTGCACCAATTCTCTACATCTCTTTTTAAGGCATACCAGAAGAATCTTTGCCTTATTTTATGTAGGGTTTTGGTTATACCAAGATGTGCACTGCTAACACTATTATGCATTTGGGTCAAAACAAATGTTTTCAAACTTTTTGGTATTATGATTTGAAATGTGAATTCTTTTCCATCATGACTTTCCCATTTTCTATGTAAAACATTATTCTTAAGACAAAGAGGTTCCCACCTGTACCAAAAGTACTTAATCTCTAGGCCATATTTAGCAATATCAGCCCAATCAGGCTTACTCTTACTTTTTAACCAGTCATGTACAATTTATAAAATGGGATCTTGTAATTGTAACTTTGCTAGAACATTGAGATCCAAATTTTCAATGTCTGCTTTCTCTAGGTCAATTTCTGTGCAATTATTTCTTTTAGAATTTCCAGCATCATTTACTTGAGACTTCAAACTTCATTTAAGTCACTATTTTCAGGTTTAACATTTGACAAATCAGGTGCACATTTAGTCTGTATATTTCTGTTATTAATCTGCTCTAATTCAGTACTAATCTCTTTAGACATATTACAGCATGTGTTTTCACCTTCACTCAACTCATCAATGCTATATTTTGACTTTTCTGTACTATTCTATTTCTGAGGTACTTGATTGATCAGATTTTTAGAATCATTCTTTTCACATTCTTTTCTTTTGCATAGGTGTTTCACCAAGATTGAGATGAAGCAAAAGAAGAGGGCAACAGTTGTTGTCATTGTATCTGAGGCTACCTGGAAAATTAAGAACATACACAGTATCATACTATAGAGTAAGTTCTTTGTACACATCTCATTTTTGACACTTTGACCAACCACATTAATATCACATTGTAATTCATTACTACATGTGACACTGGCAACCTTGTCAACTATTTTATTTCCATCTATGCTACAGGATAGAATAGGTTTACTTTCAACTTTGCAGATCTCATTGTTCTTATTGTCAATTTTCACCATTTCATTGCAACGTTCTTCCAATCTATCACAATATTTACAGAGGATGTCATGACATGGTCTTCTTGATAATGCATCAGCATTCTTATGAATCATCCCTTGCCAATACTCAATTTCATAGTCATATGCTGACAGAAATGTTAACCATCTGGCCAATTGTCCTTCCACTAATTTAAAGTTCAAAAGCCATCTCAAACTACCATGGTCAGTTCTCACTGTGAACCTACGACCATACAGATAATTGTGAAAATGTTTAATGGCATTTACAGTGGCAAGTAACTCTTTGTGAGTTACACAATATTGTCTCTCAGGTTTTGAAAAGCATTTGCTAAAGTAACAGATAACCTTTTCCCTTCCATCTTGGACTTGTGATAGACAGCACCCTGTCCAATATTTGAAGCATCACAATCAAGGATGAATGGGTCATTTTCAGTTGGGAATGCAAGTATCGGAACTTTTGTTAAAGCTTGTTTCAAAGTATCAAATGACCTTTGACATTCTGCGGTCCATTTGAACTTTACGTTCTTTTCTGCCATTTGATGGAGAGGTTTAGCAATGTCTGCAAATCTGTGAACATATGATCTATAATATGAACACAGGGAAACAGAGCTTTTGGTTTGTTTGGGATTTCTTAGCACAGGCCATTCATTAATGCTTTTTATCTTTTCAGGCAAGGTCCCAACACCTGATTCAGTTATCAAGTGACCTAAGAAAGAAACTTGCTTCTGAAAAAGACAACACTTTTTGGGTTTAAGTTTCAAACTGGCTTGACGCAACCTCTCAAAGATAATTGTAACATTTTCAAGTTGACCCTCAAATGTTTTCGAATAACAAATCAGATCATCTAAATACAAGATCAAAATTTTCCATATTAGACCAGAAAATACAACTTGTGTCAATCTGGTGAATGTGGCAGGTGCATTACAAAGACCAAATGCCATTCTTTTCCACATCCACTGTTCACCACCAGGTATTGAGAAAGCAGTTTTTGGTCTGTCTTCTTCCTTAATTTCACATTGCCAATAACCTGATTTCATGTCAAGGCAAGACCACCATTTTGAACCAGAAAGTGCATCAAGACTATCATCAATGCGAGGTAAAGGTTGTGAATCCTTTACTGTCACATCATTCACACGTCTAAAATCACAATAAAATCTAACAGATCCATCTGGTTTATTTACCATTACTACAGGAGCATTCCAAGGACTTTGGGGACATTTCTCAATTCTGTCAGCTTCTGCCATTTTCTTAATTTCTTCTTTGGCAGTCTTTCTTTTCGCTAGTGGAATTCTGTATGGATAAAGTCTAATTGGTTGAGCATCATCTGTGTAAATTGTATGTTGGGTCAGTGTAGTATGGCCTATGTCATTAGAATTTCTAAAGAAAACATCCTGATTTTTAATCAGAATTTTTTTTTATTCATTTATTTGTTCTTCACTTAGATTTGTTGAGGATCTTTCAAACATATCTATTAGGTGTTTGGGCATTATTTCATCCATTTTACCATCTGTTTCTGAGACATTATTTGATTCAGAAGTTGTATGGTCATTTATTGATGCAGGGTGATATTCAGTTACTACTGTATTTTTAAATATTTTGCATGGTTCAGTTCCAAAATTTGCTATTCTAATGGGTAATGTTTTTCTACTAGGATCCACTAGGACCTTGGCTACCAACAATCCCGTCTTTTCAGTAAATTTCAATGCTGGTTCAATCAACCCATAGGAGCCTTCTCCCATAATTCCTAATGGTTTACTGTTTACTATAATTTCAGTATGTGGAGGAACCTCAACAGTTTCAGTAACAGCTACCCGGCAACAAACAGGTCCCTTAACATTGTTAAAGAAACAGGTAACTTTTTCTCCATTTACATTTAAACATCCTTTGCTTATCATCAAGTCACATTTGTTTGTCCTCATAAAGTCCATTCCCAGGATCCCGTCTTGTTGAATTTCAACAATAAGCACCTCAGTATTAAATACTTTATTCCCAAGTTTCCACATTTGCTTTACCAAAAAATGGTACAGTCTCTCCAGTTACCGGCAGCAATCTAAGATTTACAGGATTGATTTTTGGTGGATTTGACCATTGTTCTACAACACTTTTTCTTAAAATAGACACACTTGCTCCTGTGTCACAAAGCAATTTCATTTCATTATGATTTACTGTGCCCAGTACAAAGTATCCTTCGTCCTTTCCCAGACTGTTAAGCTTAATTATTGTCGACCTGGTATGAGAGGAGGACGAGTTTCGGTCCCTACGCTCGCTCCATTCCAGTTTTACTGGTTTTGCCTTTGACCTTGATTTCTGTTTTGTCTCCAGCCACCCTGAAATCTTGAATTATCATAATTTGATCTGTAATTTGAATTATGTCTGGAGTTATCTCCCCATTTAGGTTTGATATTATTTTGCCGATGGTTAAAACCACCAGACCTTTCCCATGACTGATTTGCATCATTTCTTTCATTGGTCTGATGTCTTTGACCATGGAAATTTTGTGATTTATTGCTTTACTGGTTCAATTTTACTTGTTGAACAAGTTCACCTATTGTTGCAGTAAGTTTTGCAAAGTTTTGTTTCAGTTCATCACTCTCACAGTTTTGTTTGCAATCTTCACCCCTTTAACAACATTCTCTTGAACAGAACCAATCGTTCTGTTTCTTTGTCTATCAGCTATTCTGTGTGCTTCTAGTTTTACAGCCAATGTTTCAACTTCTGACATGGTCTTTGGGCCATGTTCCCTAAGTCTCAATCTTATATCAGAGTCATTGATAGCTTCATTGAACTGTTCTATCGCTAAAATTTCTACCACATCAGTGCTTGCAGAAGGATAGGCTAATCTTGTAAGTTTTCTGATATTCTGAGCAAGTTCAGGAAGTGTCTCCCCTTTTTCTCGGTATTGAGATTTCAGTTTTGAGCGAAAGATCTCTGCTCTGTGTATAGAACCAAATCTATTGGTGAGGGCTCTAACTAGAGTATCATAGTTTGTTCTCTGTTCATTTTCCAATTCGCTGAGCAATGAACGAGCTACCCCAGACAAACTGCTGGCTAGGTACAATGCATTTTCATGATTATTCCAACCATTTATTTCTGCCACAATGTTAAATTGAGTGAGATATTCATCAATGTCTATATTTCCATCAAATAACTGAGGCTTGATTTTAGGGGTTGTGTTTGTTCCACCATTCTGGGGCAATTTATGCAATGAATGCACATTATGGTTTACAACTTTGCTTTCTTGTTCTTTTGCAACTCGATTTTCTTTAGAGTTTTCTTTAATAGATGAGTTACTTTCTACTTTTTCAATCCTTTCTTGCATTTCATGCAGTTTGTGAGAAACATTTTCAAATTGTGTACTCATTGTCTCACTCAGGGACAAAATTGTGTTTTTCACCTCATCTGCAAACTGACTCAAATTTCTATCCAACTTTTCCCCGAAGGAAGTATTCACTTCCCAATTTTCATTCATATTTCTGTTTCCATTTTCATTATCAATTTCACTGGCCTGAGATACACCTTCAAAAACACTCTCTAGAGCATTTCTTCTGCAACTTTCGTCCATTGTGCTTTCACCACCACTACCAAGTTAACAAATAAATATACAAAACTTTTCTAATTTAATTTAATCTTTTATATTTCATAAAATTTTGTTTTTAATTTTATTTTTCAGAAACCAATCCCATTTCTGACACCATTTGTTACGAACTGTTTACTACTCCGCGAAGGGCTCTTTCAGTCATAACATTTTCGGGGTTCGCCTGATACTGGCTTGAGGTGAAATGAATGTAAAATTTTACTTGTGGTGTTGGTATTGATTATTTCTGTATAATAAAAGACCAGAACGACAGAGGAGAATACAGAGAAGAATGAAGAAATGTGTGTTATCTATGATGTAAATAAATACAGAATAAATTACGTTTTACTTTTTATTGTGTTCTCTTATTTCCTTTTTCTAATATTCATAGATCACAATTATATTGACATACAGAGTAACAGTTTCACTTCATGTCCATACATTTACTATACAACATAAGCAAGTTAGATTGTTTGCTTATTATACGATTCAGGTATATTTCAGGAAACAACAATTTTAGCATAAATGTTTTATAAAGTCATTTTGATAAAATGAAGATTATATTTTTACAACAGCAAAATATAATCTTATTGGTAGAGGCTTGTACTAATCTATCTATATAAACTCCCTATAAAATAAAACTTTCAAATAAAAATCTGGGCAATCCCGAAATTTAGAAAATTCCGAAATTTGTGTCCATTCAAAATCTGGACAAATCCGAATTTTGGATAAATCCGAAATGCGTACAACTTAAAATCTGGACAAATCCAAAATTGGTATAACTCAAAATCTGGGCAAATCCGAATTTTGGATAAATCCGAAATTCGTATAACTTAAAATCTGGACCAGTCCGAAATTTGTATAATTCAAAATCTGGGCAAATCCGAAGTTTGGATAAATCCGAAATTGGTATAACTTAAAATCTGGACCAGTCCGAAATTTGTGTAATTCAAAATCTGGGCAAATCCAAATTTTGGATAAATCCGAAATTGGTATAACTTAAAATCTGGACAAATCCGAAATTGGTATAACTCAAAATCTGGGCAAATCCGAATTTTGGCATTTTAATAACCTAACCTTTTAGAGATAATTTTTACCTGAATAAAATTAGTCATGACAGAATTTTTTAAAATATGGTCAGAAATGAGACAGACGGTTCTGACAGTCTCGTCTGTTTCTCGTCTGCAATGACGGGGCATTATTTATACTCTCAGTACCCTTGGAGAACCTCGGATGTTTACATAATGATCAACAGCGGGGACACTCGAGGTTCCCCGATTCGGGTTAGAAACGGGAACGCTACCACCTCGCGCTAAACAACATAGAATGCTGGGAACAATGGCGCCATTACAAAGTTAACGGAGCAGGTTCCGAGAGGCAATATTTGATTAAAATACACAGTAAACAATATAGGCAACCTAAAATATCCTCATCTAGTAATACATAAGTATTTAACAGTTACTCGAAACATAGTGACGAGTTGAAATAATCATCACAATGGATGAAATGAGTGTTGGTCGGTCTCGTTCAAAGCCGACATGTGCTTTCAACGAGGGACCGTCTCAAAGCAAAATGAATGGAAACAAGGTACATGTACGCAACATTTTAAATAATTGTACTAAACATATAGATAAGATAAAATTGTGAGACTGGCATAGCAATAGATATATATATATATATATATATATATATATATATATATATATATATATATATGTAATGTGTATCTATATTGTAGGCTTATTGTGTGTTTAAGTTTTCTTCACGGTTGTAGATTGTACTTTAAGATAATGGTCATTTGTAAACATGTTTGCAGAGCCAACTTTTGTCCATAATTGTAAGTCATAAACAGCATTTTTACGTACCAAGTTTTCAAGGTCAGTCTTGTTTATAGTTAGATTTGGTTTTTCCATTGAAAGTTCTCCATGTTCTATTCCGTCATGGTCAAGTGAAAATCTCTATATATTGTGTTATGTGTATTATTTTATTAATAATGGTTTCTGTAAGGGTCATTTAGTTAATGATATTTTTAATTCTGTGATCACAGTTTGCGCTCTGAGTACGAGTTTTGTATAGTGCGTACGTCGATTCATTCATAAAGTTTCAACATTGAGATGTATTGAAGTTTAGATATATTTCACGTGATCCTACAAGGACATTGATTCTGGCAAAAGGTCTGACAGACCTATTTCATGATTGGTTAGAACTGGGATATATGGGACAAAGGTCAAGTTCACACTTTTCCCTTGAAATAAACTCATGAGGCACTTTTCTGGGAATATCTAATTCTGCCTAATTAAAATACGAATATATATTCATCTAACAATAATCTATGATCCTGTTACACACACACACACACACACACACACACACACACACACACACACATATATATATATATACACAGTATATATATATGTATAACCCTGTTACACACACACACACACATGTTTGACCCTGTTACACACACACACACACACACATATATATATGTATGATCCTGTTACACACACACACACACACACACACACACACACACACACGTGTATGACCCTGTTACACACACACACACACACACATGTATATGTATGACCCTGCTACACACAAACACACACACACACAGACATATATATATATATATATATATATATATATATATATATATATATGAGAGAGGGGGGATTGATAAACTTATTATTCATTCCTATTTCATATCAGTCTTGGGAATCTATAATCAGAGTTTGCAGTGGTGTTCAGATATAATTCGAGCGGAATTCTTTAAATCGTTCATGCGGTTACTTAAGTACTCATTGACATGTGTAACACATTATTTTTGGATTATACGGGATACGTTGGCTAAAGATGTTTCAGTTCAGCAAAAGTTTGCTTCTTTTTTCTGGTAAAGGATTTTCAGTGAGTTTTCGCACTAGAAGTTAATAAAAATATACAAGCTAAGGGTAAATTGGGGGAAAATTGCAGCCTAAATATAGTTCTTTTGTACAGGAATGACAGCCGGCCAATATTCACATCACTAGTCACACATGCCTAATTCTTATCTGCGAGACCTTTATTATCCTTGTTCGAAAGTATCAGAGGGGTGTGTGTGTTTGTGTGTGTGTGTGTGTGTGTGTGTGTGTGTGTGTGTTCTGTGGCATGCAATCGGCTCAAGGTACTCTCCATGCACTGTACACACATTTCTCTGTCTGATTATCCAATTATTAAATGTCATTTTATGTTTTCACTTTTTATATGTTGTTTATACACTGAAAAAAATTACCCTTCCTACCACGACGGCTTTCAAAATCGTCTTCCAATCAGAGAATATTTGATAACAAGATTAAGCCAAAAATCAATTAGAGCTAAATCAGAGTTGTATGGAGGATTTGACAAAATACGGATCATATGTTCCTTCAAGAAGTCTATTACGAAGGTGGATTTATAATTCGGTGCGTTGTCATGGAGTAAATGGACACCTTGGGTAACAGTGCACGTGGTGCTCAATTGTGTTCCAACACCACTGGCAACATTTTGGAGAAATCAGAATATCCAGTGACACTGACTCGGATACCTGGTACAGCTACCTGACCGACTGGTAGAGTCAGGCACAGCTGCCTGACTGACTCTGCCTTTCGCATCGAAAGCCAATAAATATAAAACTCCACTTTATTGACCGACTACATGAAGTGATTTTTGGTTTCTGCTTGTTTTCTCCGATTCAAACTTGTTTTGTCTCAAGTGGAATGCATACGAAATAAAGCATGTTTCATCACCTGTGACAGTCTCATTCAAACACCTCTGGTCACCTTTTCATATATGGCGATTTGCATTTCGGCGATTTCATTATGAGTGTGTTTTTGTGCAGCCGTAAACATATACAGGGACCATCTTGCACAAACGTTTCATCACCATCACCAATCCCTTAACCTAAGAGGTCGTTGGGGCACCACGGTTGACTTTAAAACCAATTCTCTCCATCTTTCTCTGTTCTCCACTGCCCATTGAGAATCTCCAAATTCCATGCCTGTCCACTCCTTAATGTGGTCTTCCCACCTCTTTTTCTGTCTGCCTCTTCTTCTGCACCCTCACACTGTGCCTTTCAAGATTGTTTTTGCCAGTCCAGATGATCTTGAGACATGACCATACCACTTCAGTTTGCGCTTTTTTTTACAGTGGTCAAGAGGTCCTCATAGGATCTGATGGCTCATTGGAAACTGGTGTGGACTTCTTCGTTGGTTACATGGTCAATGTATGAGATGCCCAAGATCTTACGGTAACATCTCATTTCGAAGGTTTGAATCCTTCTTTGTAGATCTGATGTGAGCGTCCATGTTTCACAAGCACACAGAAAGATGGATATGACAATCGAGAGCATTAGCCTTATTTTGGAACCAAAAGCAATGTTGGTATCTTTCCATATTGGTCTCAACATTGTTATTGCTGCTGTTGTCTGGGCAATCCTGCAAAGTAGTTCTCGTTTGGAGCCCTCATCTGTGATAACTGATCCCAAGTACGTGAAGCTTGTGACTCTTTCCAGCTTCTGTCCACTGACCTTTATTTCTGCACTGATGCCATTGGTGTTGTTTGTCATCAGTTTGGTTTTTTCTCCATACCGTACACTGTGGAGGTTGTGTCGAGGCGCTCAACCAAGTCAGCCAGTTCTTTTTCATCTCCTGCTAAACCATCAATATCATCTGCAAAGCGAAGGCTGGTGAATGTTCTTCCTCCGATGCTGACAGTGCCCTTGTGGTCATGCAATGCATTCTCCATGATCCTGTCCAGGAAAATGTTGAAGAGTGTAAGTCACAGTATACATCCCTGTTTGACTCCAGCTGTTGTTCGAAACCAATCTCCTATGCTGCCATTGATGAGAACAGCACTGGTGACTTTGTCATAAAGGTGCTCAACAACCTGCACCAGGTTTGAGCTGATGTTTTACTTCCTCATAGTTGCCCATAAGGCTGCATGCCATACCCTATCTAAGGCCTTTTTGAAATCTATAAAGACGTGGTATAGAGTCTGCTGATGCTGAAGGTATTTCTCGCAAAGGAGTCTGAAATTAAAGATTTGTTCTGTAGTGCTTTTTCCTGCTCGGAAGACTGCCTGCTCTTTAGCAATAATTTTCTCTGCTTGAGGCTTTAGTCTGTTGAGAATTATCTTCAGCATGACTTTGCTCGGGTGACTGATCAAACTGATGGTTCTGTAGTTTTGGCATAGCTGTAGGTTTCCTTTCTTGGGGAGCACGATGACCAAGGATTGAGTCCATGTGGTTGGACATTCTTCTGTCTGCCATATCTTGTTGGAGATTGTTGTTAGGACTGTGGCAATCTCTTCTCCTCCTGCTTGAATGAGCTCTTCAGGAATGTGGTCAACGCCGGCTGACTTTCCTTTCTTTAGTGACCTAATTGCAATTTCTACTTCTTCACGAAGAATGGGGTTGCAATCAATTTCTTCTGCCTGAGTGCAATTTAGTACTGCTGGATCTACTTGGGTCTTATGATTGTACAATTCTGTGCAGTATTCTGTCCATCACTTGAGGATCTCTTGATCTTCTGTGAGGCATTTTCCTGATTTGTCTTGGATGATGGCAGTTTTCCTTTGTTTATGGGTTGTGAGATCTTTCACCAGTTGATGTCATTTTTTGCTGTCATTTTTGCTCAGACTGACTTCGATTTTGCAGCATTGTCTTTCTATCCAGGATTCCTTTGCCTTTTTCTGGCTTTTCCTGATCATGTTGTTTATCTCTCTGTATTTTCTAGCTCCTTCATGGTCATTTTTTCCCATTTTCAGTTCTCTTCTTTTGTCGCATAGTTCAAGGACATCTGTTGTTGTCCAATGTTTCTTTGTTCGACGATATTTGCCAATGATCTTGCTAGCTGTGCTGGTCACAGCTGTGTTGAATGTGATTGTTAAGGACTCTAGGTCGATGTCTTGGCGTCCAGGGTTATCAAAGGGGCAAATTTACCGCCTATCATTGCTTGGAAGGCTTCTGCGACTTTTGGATTTTTCACAGTCAAATCGGATTCTTGATTGGTTAGGCTTTTTGATCATTTTCAGGTGTAGGCGAAACGTTGTCATTAATAAATCATGGTCACTTCCAATATCTGCTCCTGGAAAACTTCGTGTTCTGGCGATATTCAGTCCTGTGCAGAATCGTTTTTTCACCAAGATGTAGTTAATCTGGTTGTGATGTTGTCCATCTGGACTGTGCCAGGTCCATCTTCTAGATGCTTTGTGTGGGCCGAATGTGTTGGCTAGCACAAGATTGTTGTAGACAGCAAACTCGAAGAGCCTGTGTCCTCTTTCATTTGTTTTAGCACTGCGGAAGGGTCCACATGTGCTTTGCCAGTTTGTCTGTGAATCAACTCCCACCTTCGCATTCCACTCTCCTTGCACAATCAGAATGTCCTTCTTTCTTACCTTCAAATCAACCACCAGTATAGTAAAAACAGAAATAATGTCCGTGATCAAAGAAATACATTTAACTGTGTATCGAGTATCTTCATTAAGTGTCACCTTCACAATATCCGCCTCCTTAGTACCAATCGCAGACAACGGTTTTCCAGCAAGTGGGTGATCTTGTACAGATTTGCGACCATCTTTAAAATGTAGGATATGACAGAGAATTATATTAGTAAACCTATTCAAAGTCGGCCTCGATAGCGGTCATAGAGTACTCTATGATTGTCTGGATTTCACAGTATGCTGTTCGCTCAGAAGAATAATTGTTCTCCTTCTACGACATTTTTCGGTCACTATCACATTTACTTATGCCGCGTCACACGCATATATTTGCACGTATCCGGTGTGCTGAGCGTGCAGCTGCAGATAATTTTTATAAGAGGTTATTTTGTCTATCGATCGGCATTAAAGTTATTGACAGGTTCTATGAAGCAAAATAAGTTATAAGAACATATTCAGAACTTTTCAAATACCCCTTCTATATGGGCCTATTTGGAGAAAGGTAGCGAACAATTTATAGATCTAAAATGTCGACACTTTATAGACTTTTGTCGAGGTCTGAATTTAAGACTTCTCTTCTATTCTACAAAAATTAGTGCTCTTGCGCTTGTTCCTATTTGTTCATCTCATACGTAGTAAATTGGTACGAAACTATCTCTGACGAAATAGTAGTTTGAAGTGAATCGTTTTGTAAAGATAGCGAAAGTTAAATTTAAGATTGGAAAAGGCGATAGATGCAGGCTGGGCTAATAAGTTTGCAGTACTCTCGGTACATAAAAGCCGTTTTCCCCATGCTGTCTCTTATGTATTTGTTTGCATCTGTCTGCCTCCATCTCCGATAGGACCTGATATTTATGTGGCTTTGATACCATATGACTATAAACTGTAAAATCGCAGTAAATGATATGAAGTGCTTTTGTGCTGTTGGCTTTAGTTCCTCTAATCTTTCTGTTACCTATGATTGAATGCCTGAATTAGATCTCTAACTTAGTTGTAAACTCCACATGCATCTGTTGGTATCTCGTAATAAATGCGTAAATACTATTGTGAGGAATAATGTGGTATAACTGAGAACAGTTTCCTGGCGCATGAATATATTTCCAGTCCGGGTATCGTAGACCTTGTTGGTGCATATGATATTGACCTCTTTCAGAACTTGGTGCATATGATACTTTTATTGTGATTATTCAATGATGGTTAACCGTTTGTAACTCCTTCTAGACATATGATTTAGGTGCTTTTTTATTCGGCCCGAAAAGAAATAAATTGCAATATATGTAAAACACTAGCCATATATAAACGGACAGGAGTGTATTTACAATAAAACAATACAGACTAGATACATTAAAATGTCATAGCCACTTGGATATGCCAATTTAAATACCCTGTGCTGTATATTTTCCATTAATGCCCTATGCTGAATAGTTTCCATTAATGCCCTGTACTGAATAGTTTCCATTAATGCCTTATGTTGTATATTTTCCATCAATGCACAATGCGCCATAGTTTACATTACTGCCCTGTGCTGCTTAGATTCTATTTAGGCATAATATTGTTTGCTTTAGAAATGCCAAAAATCGATCAATAATTAAAATATGTGGATCATTAACGTCATATTCGTGAACTAATAGCTGTTGAGACATATCTAGACTTTAATGGTCTTGCTTCTTTCTGACAGATGTAAGATACGTGGCTGTTATAACTTATTTGAGACTCAATATCTCATTCAAAGAGCTTCATGCAGTATTCGCTGAATATTTCATGGCTTGTCGATGGTGAACTTAGACAAATTTTCAGCAATTGTGCCAAGAACAATGGCTTGCAAATAATGAGGATTAGACTGTGTGCTGTTGATTGCAAATCAGTAAGTTTTAACTTGCTCTCATTTTGAAGAAGGAAACCACAGATTTAAGATTATTTGGATTTATGGGTGTACGAGTTGAAATAGTCATCAACTAAAGCAAATAGTTTTGTTTGTTTGGAGAAAAATGTCATAGAGTCTGTCAGTATTCCGTTGGAGATTCGGTGCCAGTTACCGTGTGAAGACAACGGTTCAGCGCATTGTTTTTGATTTGACAAGTTGTTTTTCGTTTAGAGTGACCAAGTTCTGATCAGTTATATAAACTTTCATCTTTGTATAGATGAAGTAGTACGGATGTCTGTTGATGGCTTTTGACACGCCCAACATGACTGCACCTTCACTTACGTTCCCCACACCAGTGTCAGTAGTGGTTTTAATTTTTTTTTAAAATCAAATCTAAAATATGGAATATATCTTCAGAATGTAATTGGAGTGTGTGTGTGTGTGTGTGTGTGTGATTTAGATTTTTAACGTAGCTTTAACAATTTTTCAGTCATATCGCTACGATGTCTGCAGTGTGGCAGTTTATAGTGATGTCTAGCACTGAGGCATCATGCCGCAGACATGTAGCATGATGTCCCACCCAGTCACATTATCCTGACACCAGGTCGACCAGTCCTAACACTAACCTCTTAATGCTGAGCGCCAAGCGAGGCAGCTGTTAGTACCATCTTTGTAAGTCTTTGGTATGACTCGGCCGGGGATCGAACCCAGGACCTCCCGCATCCGAGGCGGACGCTCTAACCACTAGGCCACCGGAGCGGTCGAATGTAATTGGAAGTGCTAACTGGATATTACATGGTCAAATACTAACTGATCTGTTGTTGCCTCATCACGAATCATATATCTCTTGTAGATTGTAGTTGATTGTTCTGTTTATTTTGACACGATCTGTTAATCTCCCATGCTCAATATAAGATTAGGATGATGTTAATTTCTGAGTATAAAACTGGTGAACATCATTTAAGACTTTTAGGAGGTATGATTTAATTAACCGCATCTTTGACCACAAGATTACTGTATTAGCCACAGCATTATGTTCGATCAAATGCCACAGAAAAATTACACATACATACCATATACAAACATATGGTCCTATTTTATAAAGAACATACGTTTACAAAACCTATACCACTTTTAAAAGAAGGTAATTTGTTTTTCTTTGATGAACTCTGACCTATTGCAAAATTACAGCTCTGTCGTCTTCTCGCGGAATGTATAGACTGGCCTAACACGGAATGTGTAGACTAGCCTAACACGGAATGTGTAAACTGACCTCTCGCGGAATGTGTACACCGACCCAACAAAACGGAATGTGTTGACTGGTCTAACACGGAATGTGTAGACTGGCCTAATATGGAATGTGTAGACTGGCCTAACACAGAATGTGTAGACTAGATGTTATCTTCCTGTCTATTTCACTGAAATAGACATGTAAGGCCTCACTTGTGCCAGTTTGTATTCGAGTCCTGAAACGGGTGAACAGAATACCTGCAGTGATCTGATGCTATAGATGTCGAACTTGTCAAATAATTCGCATACTGAGATCTTAACTTTACTAAGCAATCTGATATAATCATAAATATATATTGTCATAGTTAGATATGGAAACGTAAAACTCCGGAATTTGTTTTAAATAGCTCAGCAAATTCGTAGAATTAGAGTTACCAGTCTTCTCAGATGTTGCAGTCAAGCAAGAGTTGGACGGCCGACACTGAAAATCAAAGAATTTATTTACCCAGAAAAGTGAGACGTTAATATTTGTCCTTTCATGGTGTTACTGGAAATTTCGTAAACTTGTGTATCTCTTAAAGCGCCCTATTTCTATTTTCAGAATTTTTTGGAAAATATTTGGTATCAATCCTAACTGGTATAGGGCAGTCTGGATGAATCAGACGCATACATGGTGTTTTATTTTCATAAAGCCTTTAAACCTATTGAAAGGAAGAAAATGAATAACTTGATAGCAGGTTTCCCTCTGTGCAAATAACTGTCATGTTGAATAACTTAATAGTAGGTTTCTATATATGTGAATAGCTGTCATATTGAATAACTTTATATTTGGTTTGCCTGATGTGCGACTGACACATGGAATAACTCGATAGCACCTTTCTCTGATGTGCGAATAACTGTCATGTTTAAGCGACGGCTTGCTCATCCTGTATTGCGTACACATTGTTTTCATAGAGTCACTTCGAAAACTTTTATTTCTCTCACATCTGTGTTCACAACCATTTTAAACTGATTTTATTTTGATATAGAGTTTCCTATTGATCAACTTTTCAAATATAAGAACAGCAATAATGAAATGTAAATGCCTTGTTTTTTTTACTCTCAATCTTTATAAGCATCTGTGGGAGAACATTCAATGTTTCAAGTGTAGGCACTTACTTTACGCTATATTTGTCTAATCTGTGAACTGCATATTGTATAGTCTTTGAAGTATGTTTTATGTTGAAACATTATCAAAACAATATTTAAGTATAAGTAAGTAGAGTTTTGAACAAGTCGAGCTTAAATAAATGTCTTTTGCATCGCATGCGCTAGCCAAAGTGTTATACAAAAAACGAATAAATAAATAAATAAAATAAATAAATTTATAACTCAGCATGACAAGAGAGATACAAATACCCAAATGACAATTTTCCTTGGAAAATCATTTCCAACATGCTCCTTTCCAACCTGCTCTGATCCAAGAGATAAATCTTTGGAGCGCTTGTCAGAACGTGGAGATCTTAGACATAAGTGTTTCTCAAATACAAAAATCTTGTCTTAAACTGGAAAACAGTTTTGTTTTGGTAGTATAGCTGCTTCAATAAACACTTCTATGATGGTCTATACACTTGATTACTTTGTTAAACACAGATTTAGCATTTATTTTGACGATTGTTCAAGATATTTTGTTCAAGCAGATTTATTTGTGATCTTTCTCAGAGTGGTTGATATTTATCTACATGCAATGTGAAACATACCATCATGTGCAAGATTCATCTTGTACCTTGTTTATTTCATATTGAAATTTGAAAAATGTGAAATATACCATAGTGTGCAGCATCTAACCTGTACTTTTGCTACAGTCATATCCAAATTTTTGTGCGAAGCATTTCAAAGAGATTGTTTGTCACTGTTGACATTTCACCTCTTTTATTTTTGTAAAAGAGGCTTTGTTACGTGATAAATATGTATATACTCAATCGTGTCTTCGTTTTGAACAGAACATTTTCATAATCTAGTTGTTGCGTCCAGTTACTTTAATTTTCAAATAATTGTTACGGTTCTATGGTCATGAACTAAGTAACAGAAAGAAGAAAAACCTACATGTTCTTAGATATTATAAATATCAAAGTAATGAAATCAAAATGTAAGAATAACAATTAGTACTAGGAATTGAATTCAAAATAATCTTAAAAAGTTTTATTCAGGTCCAAAAGATTGAATGTTCCGAATGAATTTCAGATCCCCGAATGTACGTATAGCAATGGCATTGTCCAGAACTCCTTTGAACAATTTGCAATAGTCCCAGAATATTTTTTAGTCTAACGAGCACTTTGTAATTCCAGTGAACAATCCAGGCAAATACCCCCTCCATCTAAACTCAAAGTTAAACACATCTACAGATTGATTTTAACATATGAAATAAGAATCCAAAATTGGATTGAATTTGTTTGCGCAGTTCTCTATTTATATACACCTCAGTGTCTACTACGACTGTATGTCGCAATTTACTCCACCTGACAGATCTTACTACTCAATAAATATTACACAATAACTATTCACGTGACCTAACCCATCTAATGGAAAATAATTTAATTCTTCTAAGAACCCACCTGACTCCACCAACCAATGAGAAATGACCCCAAGCTTGTCAACAGGTTGTATTATTAGAAACTCGACAACATCTATTTATAGATCCAATGCAATATACAGGCACTGTACTATCTTAAAATAGTATCTGTACCCGTGTACAAAATTAGCAATGTAATATCTTCTTTATTTATAATCTCTACAAATTACATTTATGAACAAAAGTTACACATAATAAAGATACAGTTATGTACCAGGAATTTCAAGATACTATAAATATACATAACACCATAACATAATGATCTTCAAGAAATATCGTCAATGTAATAAAATAATTATATACATCATAGTTGACACTACCATAGAAATAAATGCTCATTTAAATTGGTAAAATGAATCACTGAGTATTTTTTTTAATGATTCTTTTCAACTTCTGTCTATAAGTCCTCCTTATTTTCTATATATTTTTAAAGCTTGAGATCGTATTAAAGGTGGTCATATTTTGTTCCCACTTGGTATAGTATTAGTACATCGACTATCAAAGCGTTCGTGTTGTTTTATTTAATTGAAAAGACACGTCAATATATATTTAACTAGTACATATGCCTTCGTTTATTATTCACAAGCTCAATAATCTTTAGAGCCTACTGTTGTACAAAGGTAGCCATGGAACTAGAGATGCAACGAACATAAACGAATGAACAGTTTAATCAAAAGTAAAGAAGCTTATAAAATAACTGTGGAATATGATGGAAGAGTTAAACGTGGAGAACTTCTACTCAAAGAATAAACATTATTCACTTTGCAAGAGTAATGTGAATTGAGGTCATATGTACAAGCTGTTGAAATTTAAATTTCAAAAATATCATCTATGATATCTGATTCTGAAATCTATCAAAAACATTAAAGAGTTTCGAAATGAGATTGGTACATTAAGAGATCCAACCAAAAATACTGTGACGCATCAACAGTTGGAAAGAGTTGAAAATAAAGGAGCGTACTGTTGAAGAGTAGTTTTAGGGAAAATATTGAAAATAAAATATTTCAAACGTTTGCCAAATAAAACATATAACATAAACTATTGAAAGAAAGTGGCGTGACAGTAGTTGATATAGCCATTGCATAAGGTATAACAATATCAAATCTTCTGACTATATTAAAATGTGGTAACGGATTTTGGGGTCGGGGAACGAATTCTACACCAGAGGGCTGAGATGAATCTTTTCTGAAGGCGCTAAAAGTTGCTTAATCATATTTCGTAATTATTGGTTTAAGTTACCCGAAAAGCAGCTACAACATTGCTTCAAATTATTTTGTAGAATAATAAGCCGGCTTTTAAAACTAGTTTGACAAGGTTTTCTTAACCAACCGAGCATGCTACTTTGTTTATTTTAGCAATAATTATCGTATTGTTTGCATTTTTGTCCAAAGGTGAAGACAAAGCAACGAGCAGCATTATAAATTAGAAATGCTTACAGCAGTAGGTGTGGTAGTGCACGTGATTAAGGCAAAACGACGTGGTCCTTCTAAACAGGCACAACGACGTGGTCCTTGTAAACAGGCACAACGACGTGGTCCTTGTAAACAGGCACAACGACGTGGTCCTTGTAAACAGGCACAACGACGTGGTCTTTGTAAACAGGCACAACGACGTGGTCCTTGTAAACAGGCACAACGACGTGGTCCTTGTAAACATCATCGCTGTAGTAAAATCTTGCTTTTGTATTCCAATTTTCTTCAGAAAATTTCTACCTAGATGACGACGACGGCATAATTCGTCAAAAAAAGTTCAGAAAGTGAGATATATAAGTTTCTGCAACCATTAGAACCAGCATAAATGCTCACATATTTCATGTTAATGACAAATATTGCTTTAAACGTTTCTAAATAGGACTTTGTATACGCTGCGTGATTTCATATTGCAATGACTGTGTGATCATCAGATCGTGTTGTCTGTGGTGCTATGCACAACCTCCATGACAGCAGAAACATCATCACCATTTTAGTTTTTCTTCGTATAATGTTTACAAACTTCTTCTTACTTTTCTTGCCCTCTACCATTAGCTGGCACACGGTCGCAGTTTGTTTAAGAGCTTTCGATAGCTGTTATTTTATGTGTATGTATTAATGGTAAAGTTAGATAAAAGCTAATCAGATCTCCGTGTTTCTGTAAATTGTTATTAGCGCCGTCAGCGTAGTCCAACTTCACTTCACTAATTTAATGTCTTTTTGAAGATTCCTAATGCTTATGCATCGGTAC
>JAECUM010050644.1:0-18847 GCA_016617855.1 Megalonaias nervosa | reverse complement strand
CACGTGCAAGTAGTGTTGGTTTGTAGGACGAAGGTCCACTTGAGGTCTTACACCGACTAAACAGGTATAAACCTCTATTCTACTGTGTTGAGTGCACAACATTACTGATATTCAACACCACGTTCATTGCATGGTGTCGACGCTATTGTGTAAATTTGTCAGACTTAGTTTTAGGACCTGTGACTGTCGGAGATTGATCTTCTTTGCCGACGAGGGTGTTCGTTTGTTGCTACGCAGTGACTTAGCTGGAAATAAGGTTGTGGTTATTCCACTTGTAACTGTTTGTTTGGATCAAAACGTTGATTCTATTGAAAATGATATCCCTGATTAATATCATGCTTGCGCAGTTACTAGAGCTATGGAAAAAAAGTTTTGGGGAAATATGTTGATCAGAAAAGTATTCCTTTGGCTGAGACATGCATTGGCCATTCTTTTCATGAGGTCACTTTTGCTGATCAATGAAAAGGTATTGAAAACTAATCCTATTTTACCACTCTTTGTCTGATTTCTTATCAGGATGACAAACGATAATCACTTGTCGTCGAACAGGAAAAGATCCTGAAATCTGTTTGTTTGTGAGAGGTTTTAGCGAAGTTGATTTCCCAGAGGTACTAACTTGCTATTTTCTGAAAATGAGATCCTGATGAGAAAAAGGAACCTGTGGTACCTGCTTGTAACGAGTGGTCGATGAACTATCAAATTGCTGATCCTAAGTCTTATAGACAGAAAATTCTTCGTTTAGCTCGTCATATGGGAGTCAGTAAGACTTATCACAAGATCATACATCGTTTTTATTGGCCACAAATTAAAAGTAATGATACCAAATAATGCAAAACTTGCTATACTTGTAAAATGACAGGTTTAACTCTTTTTGAGCCAGTTTTTGAACATATTGTTCATGGACCATTGGAGTTTTTAAAAGAGAAACCTTTAATAACAGAGGAATCCGAGAGTATTATTATATATTATGTCTCTGATTGTGAACTAGCAAGAAACAATCTTCAGTCGACTCACTCAGAAATGGAATTAGGGCAGCACAAAACTACAAAAGAAAGAATTTTTCAGCCTGGTATTAAGATTCTGTCTTTCTTGCCAGTACTTCAAAATCCTCATCAGGCTAAGTATTATGGTCCTTATAAAGTGAAAAGAAAGTGACTCAAATTTTATCATCAATGCTTCTGTTTGGCGGAAACAGAAACAACTGCCATATATGTATAATAAAGGAGTATATTGATAGAAATAGCCTTGTAAATTATTTAGTCAGTTTAGTTGTACCTGTCTCACATTGAAATGATTTAAATGATGACGTGCACCCAGATTTTAGTGACTTTATTTCAACCAGTCTTCAAAATTAAAAATTATTACAGAATCTGGATTTACTTTCACATATACAGCCACATGAAAAAAATGAATGAAGACGGCAAATATCTAAGTAAGAGCACTTGTTTCCGGATGTTGCAAATTTGGTATGAAAAATTCCCCCTCAATAATCAGTTTTTAGTGAGCATGGTAACATGATGTATAAATGGCAGTGATACCTACATCGACAACGTCTTTTTATACACCTGGAAATGATCCAGAAATTCGTTGTTCCACTGAGGGAGGCAAATGCGACAATTTTATTAAGTAAAAGTAGTTCTGCCTAGCTTGTGTTAAATTTTTGGGACATATTATGGGACACAGTCAAGTTAAGTTAGGTATATCAAGGGAAAAGAATTTATTTTCAGCTGCATTTTCACGTGTACAGAGTTCTATATTGTTTAAACTTGTAAACATTTTGTACATAAATACGACATTCCTTTGTAATTTTATTATCATCATATGTGTGTTTGATTAATATGTACAAGAAAGCTTTATTGCATAAATCTTTGTTTTCTTTATGAGGAGAAGTGTTATGTATATCTATAAATTTTGTGATTTTGGTTCACGGCTGTAAACTGCAGTGATTATAAATAGTTACATTTTGTATACGTTGTTGTTGTTGTTGTAGGGTTTAACGCCATTTTTCAGCACAAGATAGGCTATACATGGCGGCCAGTATAATTTGTGGAGGAAGAACCCTGGAAAACCCCGGGAAGAACCACTATTTTGAGAATTTACAAGTAGATTGCGCAGGACAAATGCTTACGGTCACGTTCCTGATTAAAAGACAAACAGGTTTACAAAGATTGCGGTCATTTCCCATTGTATAGGTTGGTCAGATGTGTTCTTAGAAGAATTAAGCTATTTCCCATTACATGCGTTAGGCTAGTGGGTTCTTGTACAATGTGGGATATTTTCAAAATGACACGTACCTAGTAGAAGCAAAATATGATTTCTCTTCTTACGCTTGTATGTAAGTACCTGTAGGTGGACAATTATTGCATTCTTATTTCTTATGTTCTTGTTGTAACATCAAGTCTGCAGACGTATTTAATATTTAATGTGTTCAGATATTTGAGTGGAAACATTTGTTTGGATTATTCATTGGAATTACCAAGTGATCATTGTACTATAATATATCCTGGGACAATTGTGAAACTATTCAAAAGACTTCAGTGCATTCGAGGATCTGAAATTTATTCGGAACATTCGATTCTTTGGGACTTGAATAGTTGTTCCTGTAGCGGGGTTTAACGCCGTTTCTCAGCACACGATAGGCCATACATGGCGGCCAGTATAACTGGTGGAGGAATAAAACCAGGAAGAAGCGCCGATACACGAGAAGATCTTGAATAGAACTTTGCAGTTGTGATATCAGGACTGTTGGCTGACCAGTACATTCAATGATCTGAAATTTATTCGGAACATTAGATTCGTTTTACTTGAATAAAACGTTTTAAAGGTCATTTTGGATTGAGCAAGTTCCTCTTAAATTTTCATTTTATAAGTTTCATAATTATTTTTTTTAGTTTCACACAACTTGGTTTTGCTTTTATCAGTTCCTTAGTTTGTGATCATAGAGTTGTAACAATAAAGCGCAAAATATGATTTTAGTGACGATAGAAGTATTTTATGTTAATGACAGTAAATATTGTTCAAGTTAGAATAGAGTAAAACTATCATGGTGTTGAATAGGTTCCTCCTTGATTCGAAATTAGCTGGAGTATCATTAGCTTATGTGACTTGATTCATTGTGTGGTCATTGACTAACCTGTAGGTTTGCATATAAAGTATATGTTTCCCCTGTTCTAGTTGTCAGTGCTGAAAATGACCATAAAGGTGGGGCAGGTTGAGTTAGATGAATTCATTTTTTTTATGGGGTGGGTTTGAACATTCGACTGTTGGGTTGAGCATGTTCTCAATGAAGTTATTTGATCAAACATTCTGATTATATTGATTGTTGCATTGTTTTGCTGCTAATAGAAGTATTTGCTGTGGCAAAATAATTTATATTATTTGATATTGAACACCGTCTGATTATGTAATGGGGTTATCTTTGTGCGCATGCCTATGAAAGGTTCTTTTATTGTTACTTAAAATTCACTTTTGGTATTACCTAAATATTTGCCACATGTTCTGTGTGAGGTTGATGGCTGTCTTATGTAATTTGACATACTTGGATAGTATTGTCTTTGTTCAAAGGGGACTAAGTGGTTAGGGCGTAGCAAATAAATAAATTTTTGGCACTCGTTAACCAGGTGATATGTTATTTGTTTGTTACTGACATCTCTTTTAATGACGATTTCACATGCGGAAAATTATGTTGAAGACCAGAAGGGACCTTTTGGATACGCCAATAACATACTCTATTATTTGCATGGGGTCGACATATATATTTAAATTGGAGTCCATGTAATTTATATTACATTTTTGGTTGTATTTTCACAAATGCTGTTGTTGTCAATTGCCGTAATTTTAATTAAAATATTGCCCCTAATACAATAAGCACCTTATGCCACGAGTTTTAATATAGTCATGAATTAAAGCTACTAAATATGTTTTTCTGTATTTATTTTAGTATCTAATATTAGAAAAAACAAGATGGACTCGGCTGGTTAGGCTTGGTATACCAGATTTATCCTTTGTAACTTAAAATTCATTCATAACTTGCATTATGTATTTAAAAAATAGCATAGGCAATATGAAATGTGTACTACATGCTACATAATCAAATTAAGTACACATTTCTAACAAACTTTGTTTCGTTTTCTTTGAAATCACTTCAAAAATTGATGTTTTTAGTTGTTAAAACGATTTGTCTGTGTACCTGCAAGTTGTAAAAAAAAAAAAAAAATGGATGCATTTTAGTATGGAAATTGACAATTGACAGAAAATTAGATTTGTCTTCAAAATCATTCTTGTTCTTTAGCTTGAACTTAACTGAAACTGAAACTATGTTCAAGGATTTTTATATGCCTGGAGCGGAGTAGAGAATAGGTACATCACTACATCCATAACAAATCTGTTTTAGCACAATAGAAGAAATGATAATAAACATGCGGCCATGACATTTTATAGCATATTAATTTGTGCATACAATCTGATCACTTTGATGTCATTAGGGTAACATTTATACTTTTAACACTTGGGAATTTTATGACTCCCACCCCTAATACATCTAGATTTGGTAGCGTCCATTTGGTAGTAAGAACGATCGCATGAAAATAAACAAGTTTCTGAACATGACTGATATGAATCTTAAGCTTAGCTACATTGTTTGTTCTTCCTAATTTTTGTATAAAAGCATAACTTTAACTTTTCGTGCAATCTTAATTTTCCCTTTCGTTAGTCTGATCTTGCCATATACGTGGGTCCCTATGCTAATGGCTATAACTCCGTCATTTTGTAAACATACGAGTTTAAATATTTATAATATTTGTTTTGCTGCACGATAATAGATTCATAACATTATGGCCAAAAAATATTTAATTATGTAAAGACGAAAGTGGTAAATATAGTTGCCTCTTAATCAGGGGATCCGGGTTCAAACCCACCAATGTGGGAATTGTCATAATTTTTATGTGCTGTTTTGCCTTGAATTGGAAAGGAGAATCATGTTACTAGTCCTACTTATATCTTCTGTGCAAATGTACACAAACCACATCAGAAAATAAACGGCATACCGCTGACATTATCGCGCGGATTATCGTAAGAACTCGGCTATCAGTCTGTTATACATATTGCTAGCCAATAAAACTTAGCATAAATGTGCTTGCACTGAGTGAATAACGAATTTATTTCATCATGCAGGTTAAAAACTTCAGTATTTCACTCGCAGCGTCGCCACTCCTGAAACTTCAGGGTTTTCCACGCACTTAATGAAATATATCCGTTATTCACTTGGAGCTAGCAAATAACCTCTTATTTTTAATATAGGCCGTAGATTACTGGATTTCCCGGAGAAAACGTAATGATCTTACTACTGGAATAAAATACCATACATAAGTGTTCACTGCCCGTCAATAGACTTTGATAACATTATGACCAAGAAATTCAAGAACTGTTCCAAGACGCTTTTGTGGTCTAGAGGTAAATATAGCTACCACTCATACCAATTACCCTTGTTCAAATTCAGTAATGGGTACGATGAATTTTTTTTAAATCTTGTTTTGTTCAATATTTTATAGGTGCTGTTGTACCTTGATTTGGGAAGGATAATTATGTTACTGATCGTATTTTCTGTGCAAACGTAAAAAAAAAAAAACACAGCAGGACTTAAGTGGTAAACATATGTCATTATCGAGGGGATACAGGAAGAAATCTGCTACTTTTGTCTGTGATACATATTGCTAGCAATTCGTTTCTTCAAATGCAGTAATGAGTACGATTTTTTTTTAAATCTTGTTTTGTTACGTGCTGCTGTATATGAATTGGGAAGGAGAATTATGTTACTGCATATATTTTCTGCGCGAACGAACAAAACACACAGTAAGACTTAAACGGTAAACATCTGTCATCGCGCAAGATACAACAAGAAATCTGCTACTTCATTATGTGCAACATATTGCTAGCATAATATAAAATGAATCTTTGCTATCGTAGAACGAATAATGAATACATTTCACTTAAGCATTTTCGTCTGTACATTATTCACTCGTTTCAAGCAAATATCACATTTAGGTCACAACATGGGGAATGGGAGAGGGAAAAATTTAATTTATCTGTTCATGGGTCTTAAATATACTATGATAACACGCCTTCTGAGGGAGTTTAATAATTATTATGGCTTAAGTGTAGTAGTGCAGCTTCTGTCTTCTATCTACACTGCTAGTTATGGCACATATAAAAAGTTCAATATAAAAACATTTGTAAATCGATGTGTAGACGTTGTAATGCAGTTTTACAACGGCATATATTTATGATTCTGATCATCTTAACATGTAATTTTATTTTCCTGTTTTGTTTGGTATGGCAACAGGAGCCTTATAAACACTGTCACCTATTGTTGGATTGGACTGAATATGTGTCAAGATTCGGTCGCCATAAGAATGTTTTGACTGTTACATTTGTCTGTAGGCATTATGGCGACGCAGTATTACGGGCGACAAATTTGTGTTTTCGTTTAAAAATAAGCTTTGTTGTTTCAGACATGAATATCGCAGCTTGATAATAGGAACTGTAATTTATTTCGATGAATTCATATACAGATATGTGCTACAGTTACATAACACAACATGATGTCATTCTCTCACTCTAATGATGCTCTGTGACATATCACCCTGATGGTTAAGTACTCATGTACGTTTGATGAAAATATCAGAACAAAAAGAATAGCACTACTAACAACAACAACAACAACATTAGCATGACATCACCGACGAAGAACATCTGCTAAATACGAAAATATTATGCAAGTCAGAAGACTTGCAGGAAACAGTGCCATCGTATATGAGACACGAGTTATTGCTGTTCTAATTTGTTACGGTTATAGATATAATGTTTTGGAGCTCATGCGTATTTTTAACAAATTTTGGCAGATGATTAGTTAAGATTAACCTGCAGGAAATTTCTTGCTGTCGCGCTGGAATTTTCACAGCGTGAGCCTGACTATTATTGTAATTGTATGAATGTTGCATTCGCATCTGATTTTTCACGTGTTCTAAATTCTGGTAACATTCCGTAAGGCCTTGCTCCACGTTTAACTGGTATTGCACGGATAGGCGTTACAAAGTCCGTAGCTGAATAATGTCAGACACTGTCTACAGAGAGAGAGAGAGAGAGAGAGAGAGAGAGAGAGGGAGGGAGGGAGGGAGGGAGAAAGAAAGAGAAAAGAGATATTACGTTTTCGAAATGGAATAGCTTAGCAAATTAACACCTGTATAAATTGAAAATTAATCGTATTTTGTAGTGCCATTCTTGTATGTGGATAACAAAGAAACCATGAAACTGCGAAAGACAAATATGAATCAATGCAAATAATTTTACATTGAAAGAGAAAAGATTTTCAAAATAGATTTAGAAAATAAACTGATATGATGAACATTGAAAATTGATAGCGTTTATCGCAATAAGATGTAAATAAACATCGGAAACACTTATTGCGAAAGAAAACAAACGAATCAAAACGAAACTAAAAGAAAAAAGAAAACAGTAAGGTTCTTAACTTTGCTCCACTGATGAAACAAAAAATAAACTGTAATCTTTCGTATTCAGTGTGGCCTATTTTTGGTAATGTTTGACACTGTTGTATATACTAAATTTATTTTGTCTTATTGACATTTGTCCTTGATTGAGGTAGTTTTTGCTTACATGACTATTGACATGTATTGCCTACCTAAATTCTAAGAAGTAAACAAGATGTTTACTTGAATCCAAGTTCAAGGCCTGACTTTTTCCTTAGAAAATACTATTGCATCGCAGAACAAGTGAAATATGTATATAAAGAGATTTGGTAAACAATCATTAATTCGTGTTTCATACAAGTGTTTTGGAATCTAGGCAGGTGCAATTCAGTCCTACGCAGATAGGACTGACGCGAATTACTTCTCATTACGCTTTGAAGACAATCTACGGGCGCGCTCTTCAGGATCATCTTCGATACTGAGTACTGACAACATCATATTGCTCACTGAAAAAGAAAGGGTGCTTCAGGAATGGGCACAACACTTAGGCAACATCCTCAATCAACGGTCATCAAGTGATCGCTTGCCAAAAGTAGAAATCAATACATCACTTGCTGCATCTCCAACACTTAATAAACTTGAGAAAGCAACTGAGCTGCTGTCAAATGGCAAAGCAACCGAGGCAGATGCTATGTCACCAGATGTCTACATGGCCGGAGACGATCCAGTGGCGTCACTAGGGGGGTACGGGCCGCACCAGGTGACACCATCAGAGGGGGTGACACCAAAATGACTGTCTATTAAAAAAAAATAATTTTTGTGCAGGAAGGAGGTCCATGGGGGTGACACTGAGTTACCTCACTGGGTGACACCAACCCTAGTGACGCCACTGAGGCGATCATTATGCACAGAAACTGACTAGAGGTTTCCAATTAATGTGTTCTCAAGGAACGATACCCTACGAGCAATGAGTACAAGTATGCAAGGTGGTAAATCGTGGCAAAATTTGGTTGCCCAGAAATATTCATCGTAATGGTGGCGCTTTCATAGGTTTACCAATGCAGATGAATTAGTACCTTGAGTCCTTGAAGGGTGCGCATGATGCACTCTTTCATTCGTCTACTTGATTTTGTGATGGAGTTGTCAGTAGATCAATTTCAAAGGGCTACTGATCGGAGGAAAAAGATATGTACTTACAGTACAAAGCAGGCATATGCAACTTCTTCCAGGGCGAGGGCTGAATAGTGATTTTTAAAAGTAACCCTGTATGATGTAAAGAAAATAAGATAAAACCAGATCGCGTTGAAGATACAATAAAGCAATCTTTACAGACGGAAAATTAAATCGCTTTCCTGTAAGATATGTGCTTATAGTACAAAGCAGGCATATGCAACTTCCTCCAGGGCGATGGCTGGATAGTGATTTCTAAAAGTAACCCTGTAAGATGTAAAGATAATCAGATAAAACCAGATCGCGTTCAGGATACAATAAAGCAATCTTTACAAAGGGAAAATTAAATGAATTTCCTGTAAGGGTTAGACTTGGCATGCCTTGGGTAGGTGGGTAAGAAGTATGATGCCAAGGTCCACATCACGAGAGAGAGAGAGAGAGAGAGAGAGAGAGAGAGAGAGAGAGAGAGAGAGAGAGAGAGAGAGAGAGAGAGACAGAGAGAGAGATATTTCATTTTAGTTATTGATGAGGTAGGCCATGTCGCCATCCATAATTACCGTCCGTAATCACATGCAAGCCCATTCTATCTGCAAACAACGAAGACCCTAATCTGACAGCATTATGCACCGGTAAAGCTGGATATGTGAAGTCGAAGTCTGCAAATGGATCCGCAACAAAGCCAGTAAATGTTTCCTAACCACGGCGCTGTTGGTTTATTTGTGTTATCTTCCTCTTCACAATATATGTGTTGATTAAAAGAAAATGTAGTCAACAATCTGATTAAAATCCGATTTCCACTGTCCTACGTGAAAATTTGACGACGACCGCTTAAGGTTCATGTTCTGGTGACTTTTGAATTAAGCCAATGGAAATGCAGCTTTCAAAAATCTGAAAGTAAATCAATTCGTTCGGTATGTATTCATGCTCTTCATCCGCACTGCTCGGTGTCCAAATGCAAAGATATAAGACTTAATAATAATAGCATTATGCCGCTCAGATCTGATCTTAAACCATACTCAAATTTGGTCTTAAACCATATTATTTCCAGTTTGTCTCTTGACTATTATATATACAGTAATTACATGTCGGGGGCTTGATAAAGTTGATAGTATTTTTCTGTACCAAATGTTCACGGTATGCCGGTGCCTCTGTCATTTTCCCCCTAATCTGTATCCTTGACTTTGTCTTATTTATGTATACTGAGCAGCTGATTTTTCTTATTCCGATGATTTGTGAGACTTTCGTCGTTTCTTTATCTGCTGATTGTCAGCTGAGAACAATAATGGACGAAAAATAAACTTACCTGTAGCTGGAATTAAACGGAGTATACGTCGTATAACAACATACTGCATGCATCAGAGTGGCCTGAAATATGCAGGGGACGCTATTGCGATGGTTTTCACATTACTACAAAACGATGTTATGTCCCGTTGACCTTAGAAACTATTTCACCGATCTTGAGAAGATCAGATCTCGAAACATAGCACTAAACAAAAGTAGAGCAAAACAAAGAAAATCACCGCGGAAAAAAGTTTGAAAGTAAACCAATAAACCAGTGATCAACTTACCTACTTGTACTACTCTTTCTGATTACATATATATATATATATATATATATATATATATATATATATATATATATATATATATGTGTGTGTGTGTGTGTGTGTGTGTGTGTGAGCTGGGTGTTATACAGAAGAAACGAACACAACACCCTCTGGTCGTGGGTTTATTTAGTGACATCGATACAAGATACAAGACAAAACAAAAACAGGACCTACAAACAGAAAAAATACTTAAAACACGATACTAAATCAGACCGGAACAAATACTATACACAAACCGCACGCCGGTATTTCAATATATATCAACACGATAATGTAAAAACGACAACTTACCCGACAAGAAGACCCTAAACATCCAGATACCACAATTCTCGCGAATTGCATTCGTCATAATAGGCGTAGACACAATGAAAAAGGTGTCGTTAGTCCAGAGACGATACGATGAGAACCTAAGGCACGTATTAAGTGAATGCCGCTCGACGTTATCGTCCCCTTCATGCGCCTCGTGCACTGATCGAACATTCACTCACTCACGCGCTCACTCATGACAAACACTCACCTGGGTCACACACACACACACACACACACACACACACACACACACACACACACATATATATATATATATATATATATATATATATATATATATATATATATACACACACACAATGTGTCTGTCTGTCTGTTTCTGTGTGTCTCTGTGTCTGTGTGTGTGTCTGAGCAGCAGGGTGGGTGAACAGACCAAATTTATTTGTCAAAATAAAGCTTCCTCCGGAGGGGTGAACAGACTAAGCTTATTTTTAAAAAAATTAAGCTTCCTACGAAAATGAAAATACAAGAGCCAATAATGCTAAACCGAGACCTCTAACTGGGGTGCACTAAACCGAGGCCTCTACAGGGTTATTTACCAGCCCGGGAATTTAGCACAACTAAACTAGCTCGACAGCGACTAGAGGCAATTAAAAAATATCTTCCAGTCCGTGATTCTGTCAAGCAAAAGTTACAAGATCGTCAGAAGTCTCAGGTGGAATTTACGGAAGGTGCAGAACAGTAATTTAAATCGGTTACAAAGGCTACTGAAGGCCTTCTTCCCACGTTGGAGCAAACCGCTAAAGCAACTGGAAAAATAGCAAAAAGAACTAAATAACAAAAAACATTCTAAGAGAACTTCCAGGTGAAATAGCTGCTGCTCAACCAATGCAAGAAATAATTGAAGGTATTGACCAAGTTCGTGCTGAAATAAGCGATATAAAGGATCTTATACCAGAACCAGAACCAGAACAATCAGAAGTCAAAACTGAAGCGAATGATAAATTTACCGAAAAGAATATTGACTTCATAAATAACACTGACAGCGTGGAAAAATTATCTGTGTTTGCCGCGCGTAGTTTTGATGAGAAAGAAAAAGTTTTGAAATCCTAGTACGCTGATTATATTGTAGGCCTTGATACCTGGTACATATTGGTATTTCGCATACACTACGGAGTTGATCAGACCCGAAATAGGGATACAAGATACATTGTATTTATCAATGGAATAGATGACTATGTTGCACAGATAAAAAAAAACAATAATTACAACACCCAGTCAAAACTCCAGACAAGGTCTTGCCGAAGTTATGCCTGCAAATGTTAGTAAAATAATAAATCAAGCTGCAAATCAAAAACTAGCGGAGTTGGCTGGCATACCCCTGCCACCGGTAGAATCAGAAAAAGCAAAAAATATAACTGCTAGTCTAATAGGAGGAAGTGATCTTCTTGTTAAGCGATAGTAAAGTATAATAACGTTCAAACGTGTATCTGATCCCGCATCCGACATGGATGTTCCAGTCCTCAAAGATGAATCGGTACGTGATTATCAATATTATTCGTATGATACACGAGAGCCGAATCAGCGTGGAAGAACTGAGCTGCAAGTTCAGGATACAAGTATATATTTCTTACCCGCTGAAGCATTTATTGAAGTAGAACGTGAAATTCTTTAAAATAGATGATACTGAATATGGAGCTGATGTTAGAGTTGGCTTTGTTAATAATGGCATCATGGCGTTGTTCAACAGTGCCACATATAGCATCGACGGTAGAAACATTGAATCATGCCTGGCAAACTCGACGTTGCCACGACGATATTGGGTCTAGCAAGATATTCCGATTATTATTCCAGACCAGATAGTCCGTCAATGATGTTTGTCAAGGACACCAGTGATCATCCTAATAATATAAATTATGATAAAAGAAGACCAAAAAAAGCTAGCTGCTTACGACGCAGATGTGGCTCCGGTGGTTCATGGTTCTAATTCAGAATTCAACTTAGGATTCGCAGCACGTCGACCAATGCTGAAGGATGGACGTAGAAATTTTCATGTGCAATTCCACTGTCACATATCTTTGGATTTTGCAGAAATGTCAGAAAAGTCATTTCCCAGCCAAGCATACAGTTGTCTTGTAAGAAAGGCTACTGACGATGCAATCTGGCGCCCTATCGGTGATGCAGCTAAAGTAATACTGACAAAACTTTCATTGTGGATGCCAACAATGATACCATCACTCGCTGAAGAACAACGGACAACGGTTGCTCTCTTTTATGGACTCAGTTGGTAAAAATCAACATTATCATGCTTGACAATGACCACAAATAGTGTTGAAAGTAACATTGATGGTTTATTCACATGGTAGATAGCGTCACAGCAAGGTGTCTCTGCACCGCGACATATATACATTGCTTTCCAAAATACTGAACGAGCAAACTCAGAAACACATAGTATAATGATATTTGACAAACTTGGTATTACTGAAGTTTCACTGAGAATAAACTGACATCAAGAACCATCCGAAGATATATTATTGAATTTTGATAACAATCATGTTGCACGTGCATATCATCGTTTGATGACATTTATGGGACGTGATCAAAATGTTGATTCTGGTCTTCAAATATCACAACTAGAATTTACAACGCTGTATCGGATCTATTATTTTTCGCTTGAACACCTGGATTTATTTAGACAATCTGTCGTTGATATACACTTTCGAGCTCGTGTGGCAAGAGGAGCTATTGCTAATTACAGAATCGCTGTTATACTCTCAGACAAAACAATGCTACTTGAAGGTGTTAGTGGACGAATGAGAGTTATTGATGCCCCAGTGGAAAACATGTAACTGGATCACTCGTGATCCATTGCACGATTAGTAATTAAATCGCTCATGATATTATAATGTCATATCATCGTGTTAGTATTACTCTGACACCTAGTTAGATTAAAAAGCTACAATCAGCATTAAAAAAGAATTTTTGGAATAAAAATATTGCTGAAATCATCACAGATCGCATGCGATCCGAAGGTCCAAATAAACTATTCCTGACAGAATGTCAACTCAGACACTTCAATGACGCCAAACGATCAACGACTGGTGTTAGACTTGATCTTTCTGCTGGTGCCATTAAAGACATTGCCAAGACGGGTGGTATATTTCCACTTCTTGCAGCTATACCAGCGTTGATAACCGCTGCAGCCCCATTTATTGCAAAAGAAGCTGCACTTGGTGCTGTTGGAACTGCTGCTGGGATGGCATTAATGAAAGCAACAGGTCACGGACTAAAGACTTCCAAAAAAAAAGGCTGGGTCTAAGACTACCAGGAACCATTCATTCGTGGTACATTCGAGCCGCGAGCGGCTCAGGTCTGAGACTGCCAGGGACACTTCGCTAAACACAAAACGTTTTGAGCTTTCCATGTCTAATTTTGATTTTCTTGATGCTGCTAAGATATTAAACATCAAAAACTTCAGAGGTGTTTTTTATGCGTGATCAATTACCAAAACAACCAAACCGTGTTGAAACCAGTATCATTAATCTCGATGGAAGTTCTGGTCCAGCTACTCATCGGGTTGCATATGCGGCTGACCCACGTGGAGTTATTTATTTTGATTCGCATGGGTTGGCGCCACTAACAGAATTTTTAAAATATGTCAGCGGACTGCAAAGAACTCCCGTCTGGTATTCAACATTACCAACACAGCCAATAACTGATCCGTCAATATGTGGCCGTGAAATACTCGCTGCCCTTGACGCTGTGTCAAGGTCCCTAACACCGTCTCATAATGTCGTGCACGAGTATGCCACGTCGTCCAAAGTTTTGAACAGGTCTTAGTGAATATACAACGGTAGATATTTACGGAAGATCTGCTCGGAGTCATACTCAGGGCAAGCCCCAAGATGACTTATCCATATGCAACCCTTGACGAGGTCAAGAATGAGCTCGCCAAACTTTTGCGTCCCGTAGACATGGACCAAAATGAAGCTGTTGTTTTTTCAGGATCAGCAAGGACGATTAAAGATGAGCAATATCCCGTTGACAGATATTATTCTGCAAGTTCCAGATGCGACCGAAAATAACTTAATGGTGTTTGATACAAACGGTAAAATTAAAAAACTCGGAGAAATCAATTAATTCTAACACTCATGGGATAGATTACTGGACTCATCAGAAGAATTGGAGACATTATGTATGGCGATCTCAACATGAGCAGAAATATAATTATTAATGTGAGAGAACCAAAATCAGACGATGATGTGGCAACAAAAAAATACGTGTACAGCAATAGCACCAAGATCACAATTGAGATCAGCAAATACGTTGCTAAAACTGGCGATGCAATGACTGGTTCTCTCAATATAGCTAACAAAAAAAATTGCTGGTCTTGGAGAACCAGAATCAAATGATGACGCTGCAACGAAGAAATACGTCGACAATAGCAACATCTCGATGATGACCTCGTTACTGACAATCAATGATGGAATGACCACATTTAGATCTGAATATGCTAATCATGTAACCGCGTTTACAAATTTTCTAGAAACATAAATAGAATTATTAATTAATTTTTTGGGAGTCCAGTAGGCATCGACATTAAGCTCTCTGACATCAAAAAGATTACTGATGATGTAGTATATACAGTAGCGTCTGGATCAACATTATGGACATCACTCAATAAATCCATCAAACATACCGCTGAAGTTACCGGCATATACAGGCTCTCAGTACACGACGTTACAACATTTTCAATATCTACCACAATTTCACGGCGTTATCCAGTTAACGGATCCTCTGGATTTATGTTAGTGATATTGAAGAAAAACGACAAGGGAACATTTGTGGTGGAACCCGAAGAAAAAGGCCTCGGCGTGTTGTACTATTGGTGTCTTGAATTCGTCGCCAAACTAGTACCTACTTAGAGTGTTAGTAATTTATATAATGAACCAATCGCAGGTAAGCCCAACTGACGTTCAACGTTTCAGATACGAACAAGTATGTTCGTGGCTGACCAAACTGAAAAATATCATTAATGCTTATACAGTAAATCAAAAGAAAAATACCGCAGACGTGTCGCTGTTACTGACATAATTGTATACTCTGCATCCGCCGTAGTCGATATAACAGTAACTATAATCGGAGCATTATCAGCCACATACATAATAGCACCAGTAATATAAACCGCTGTTGCAGTTATAACTGGTGTTAATGGTATTCTTAATATCATCACATAAGAGATATCTACGTACGCGGCTGATACATTACACGAATATACAACGTTGTTATCAGCGGCAACACAAGCACATGCCAAATTATCATCGCTGATATCATCAGGGCTCAATGATGGAATAATATCAGATCATGAATTCGCAGAAATGATTAAGGTTTATCAAGAAGCAACTGGAAACCAAACCCCCTTGACAGTCAAGGTGGCAGACGCCGCAGTCTCCGACATTTAGATCTCTGACTAAAATAATAATGTCGCAAGATCGATCACTGCGATTGCTAGAACAAATCGTTGCTAATACAACACCACCAATAATCCACGATGATATCAGCAAATTCAACCAAAACTGAGTTTGACATTAGCTTTCCAACAGCAATTCCAGCCAAGGAAATAGCTCTAGCACAATTGCGAATATATTACAGCTGGCCAAATATTAGATCAAAGCCATTCGGTGGGTTGCAAGTAATAATTCATTGGTATTTGAGTATAAAAATAAATCTGATGGAACCCCCGATTGGCAAATTGTTGATATTCCTACGGGCAGTTATCAAATCGAACAGATCAATAGTGAATTTCAACGCAGGATTAAATCTATCACAGCAAAAGAATCAAAGATCGCTATCACGCTTCATGAGCAAACGTTATCAGCCGCCATTGAAATATCAGCGCCAGATTATGCCGTTGATATATATCAGTCGTCGATCCGAACTGTGTTAGGATGGTCAGAGATAGCACCTGTTCATCAAGGACCACCAGAACCTCAAGGATCTGATTTTATCACAGACAATCGCGCGTACTGGAAAGGGGGAAGAGCTCCAGATTATCGTAGTCATTCTCTGCTGTGGAAGTCAATAGAAGTTAATCCCACCGTTGATAAATTTGTGTTGCTAGTACTAAAATCACTCCGGACGGCAAAGTTATCCCCCGCGAAATGTTTTGGGAATACCCCACCAGCAGGAGGTCACATGCCGAATATGAAGTCAAAATATTATTCGAACTACGCCAGTTATTCACCTGTTATATAAATGAGTATCCCCACGTTAGCGATTATCTGAGGTGGGGGGAATCATCAAGCAAATTGAGTACCTGAACAAGGTTACATCGGATCTCGAAACTGTTCATCAAAGTGTTATGCGGGCGGTGATTGAAGCCAGTGGTGAATTTAGTGCGATTGATGGCACCAGATATCCACATAAACAATTATTCCTGAATAAATATTCGACCGCAACAACTCCGTTGTCAGAGGCAGATCTGCCAATGTTTAATCTACCCGGATTTAACGCCGACGAGTTGAAGAAAAACGTCAGTGACATCATCAATGAGTATTACCCCGAAATCATTGAAGCATGGAGAAAAATATCCCCAGCTGCAGACGCTGTCGCTCTGAGTATTCTCAAACATGATAATGATCCAGAGGGTGGTGGTCGTCATATATCGCCTGGTGTTGTCAATATTGCATCAACGATCGCAATCAGTCTGGTGTGTGATGCAATCTATGGCAGCTACCAAGTAGATCTTGAAAGATCCAGGCAGGCACAGCAGGGATATATCCTATATTCATTCACTCCCGAAGTTCCATCTGGATTTTTAATTGTGCCAGTACCTGTTAATCCAGTTTATTTGAGATGTCCTAATCTGCCATTATCACGGATACATTTCAGACTTACTGATCAGCACAGACACCTTCTTGATTTAAGAGATGAATCTTTGACGATAAATTTGTATGTAAGATCCTGACAATAGTCAGGGACACAGTCAAAGGGAGTTAAAAAAAATCCCACCCGGGTATATAGGTCTTTGGACGCATGGAACCTTACAACGATAATGAAAAAAAAATTATTTATGTGGTATTGTATAATGTACCAATGCACGAGAATGTCCCCGAGTGGCCGAGTGACGTAACGGTGAGCGCTTTAGACCACTTGTCCACAGAGCCTTCTCAACTACCGTATGATTTAAAAATTATTATGAAGTTACCAATACCTGAAAATCTAAAAATAGCTTACCTGGATTACATACAAGGGGGTGTGGCTTATTTTTATTTTTGTCTGTTCCTTTTATCTATTGTCCCCTGTCCCTGAACAAAGTCAGGAGGGGGTGTAACACACCAGGGGGGCAAGGATAACGTTTTCGGAAATACATGAACAACAACAAAAAATAATCCCTCCACAAGTGGAGGCTGTCATATAATATTACGCAGTTGATAACACTGCCTTCAAACAGGGATACAATCGAGGCTACTGTTTAATCGTTCCACAAGTGGAGAAGGCAAATCTACCCGGAGTAATCTCCCTTCACCCACTCCGATTAACAAGTTCGTACTGGAAGTGTTTTCCAGAGTTTCGCTCTGGAGCGAGATACTAAAATATTATTTTTTGTTTGTATTTCTTTGAAAATGTTGAGTTGATTATATTATCCGCGACATGTTGTACTGAAGCTGTGAAAATAGCAAAATAGTTTCCAGCCTTGTTCACTGACTGAAATTCTATTTCTTGGCCTGTCTGTATATTTATAGATTTAACTGGACTTGCATATTTATTATCATTGCCAGTTTTTCCTCGTGCAGAATTCTGACTCTGTGTAATAGCCTGAAGATTATTCAAAGAATTATTTCTTGTATCTGAATCAATATGATCAATCACAAGACCGTCTTTGATCAGGCCATAAAAACACTCATACACAAATCTATTATAGAGATACGTTTTTCCCCAACAGTAAATCTGAGATAACCAGCATTATTAACAGAACCGACTGGGTTTTTTAGTCGACAGTTCCTAATCACACCAGCAAGCGATGTCTCATAATTCTTGATGATGGGATGCATTACAAATTCATCGGCGTTATTTCCTTGCTCCATTTATATAGTATGTATTATTTGTCTAAATTAATATTTTATTGCTAGAACAAAATATGTAGGATGCTGCTAGCGTGAAAACCTAGCGAGATAGTCTCCAGCGTTTTTTTATAGGAAATTCATTCCCATCATGTTTTTAATCATAATACCGTTTCAAAGCTCTGTATTTTCTGCCTCCACAGTCTACTCACAACTATTTTTCCCCCCTCCCCGGACTCCCTTGCTACATTTC